>JAVJIF010013898.1:0-116191 GCA_038442645.1 Agave tequilana
TTCTTTATACTAATCCCATTAAGAGTTTAGTTTGTTCCTTGGTGCACAAATAATAAATTTTCATTCATTTCATCAATTATAACATATACCACATGCTAGTATCAGTCATAGTGAATTAGACATAGTTAAATACTCATTCTTGATTACAGGTAGGTTTTATTTGGTTATACTTAGAGATAATATTATTATTGTTATCTCGTTTTGATTTAACTTCATATTGATGATGAATTCAATGACTAATATCAGTATTAGGCTGGAGATATAGTTCACAAGACTATTAAGGATCTTTCTAAACTCATCACATCATATGGTATTCACTTAGTGTATTCAATTAAACCAGGGGTTCAAATATCATGATTATTCATTGGATTAACTAGTTATTAACCAGTTACTTTTAATATGTTTGCCTTCAATTTTATCTTCCAACTTCATAATTATTGGTTCTCTGTTTTATGATAAGCCCATTAAGTTTATCATTTTAGATGCAACTATTAAATAACACCAGATCACTATGTAGTGTTCACAGAGAAAAACTTACTTTATCTATAATGTTCCCTATAAAAGGGTATGAATTGGAGCAAATTTAAAGAATAAGGAAAGAGATTAAGCTTATAATTTCATATATTTCATCTCTATATTTCTCACCGTTTTTTATTTCGTCTGGTCCTATTAACGTATGTAATATCACCAGCAATTCATATGTGTATGCGCGTGCACTTGTGTATTTATGTATATGTATATCAATATATCATCTAACTTCTGCTCAAAAATCTTAGTCATGGCCACTGCATCTTTGAATGTTACAGGTTTGATACTTATCACTTCATTCTTAATATCAACCTTCAATCCCTCAATGAATTTATCCAGAATGCATTAATATAGTATCTTCTCCAACAATTCAAGCGACTACTTAAATTTGCATACTCCCTTACAGAATGGGTTTGTTTCAATTTGAAAGGGCTCACAAATTCACTAAGGCCGAGTCTAAAAATTAATTTCCTCTTTGGACATACTCCTACAAGAACTATTATCAACATTAATGGAAGCCAGTCATGCTACTAAGAAGTTTTCCATCATGGCAGGTTTCAATTTTGGTTTACAATTAATTACAGTTTAGTCTATCCTCACACAAGTTGTCACATAGTTACTAAACTTGTCGGTGACTACCAAGTCCACCAATCATCAATAGTTTAATTAACTACCTAAGTAATTATTTTCAATACCCACTCATATACTCAATTTCGATCATACAAGGTTTATCCATTAACATCATCATGGTATTAACTTAACATCGCCATACACACATTGAACATGTTTGATTAAAGTCAGAGACTTAACTAACTTTGTTCTATTGGCTGAGCTCTCAACCAATATCCAACCTTCCTCTGGTTATGTAACATGTAAGAATGTATCATCAGTGTGTTGATTAGTAAACTAAATCAACAAATTTGTTAGCTATCAATCACAACTTATTGATATAGATTCTGAAGGAATTCTGAATTCAATATATTTATATGCACTAGTTATTAAAATTGAACTGGTATTCACATAGACAATTTCACAAAGATTTGCCCAAAGATCCCTAATATATTGTTATTGCGCTTGAATAAGAGAAAATCAGAGCTCCTCCCATATGACCTATCCAATTTGAGCCATAAGACAACGGATAACAGCAAACAACACAAAAGCTCTCTTGTACTTGCCTTGAGTAATCTGTTTAGAGAACTTGAATATAACAGAGCAATTCCAATCTCCTTGATTCCAATAAATCCATATTCTGTCAATATTGGAGTGTTCCTAGTTATTGGCAATAATTCAATCCTTGAGGCAAAGATGTGATAATTCTCTTATTTTTGTGAACTCAAACCTTAATTTCAAGTAGGCTCATGAAACTAAGCTGAGGTGCTAAATATGTTCAGTGACGTCTCTTCCTTTTCATTGGACCAACTAGTCTCTGACATGATCTCCATGAGTTCAGACTAAACAACTTTTATTGATAAAATTGATCTTTCATGAAGTGTTACATGCAAACAAATAATTAATTTAAATCAACCCTACAAATAGAACCTGTAATATGTATGTGATAGAGCAATTTACATTCTTCTTGAAAGAAGTAATCATACAATTAAATTCATTGCAACAACATCCACATTGCTACCAATTGATCAGCTTAATTCAAAAAAAAAGAAGCATCATGCTATAATTTCAAAAGATGGATACCAATTTTCCATTTCCAACAAAGGGGTGCAGTACACACCCATATACATTTGTTAGTTATATTCACACACACAAACCTCCAAACAAGAAAATTTATCCTAAGATTCTCAACTCAAGGACTTAAGATAATTAAAACCTTTTGAAAATCATGAGATTTTTCAATTATGAACAAAAAATTGAAATAGATAACATGGATTCAAAGAATGACTCCCTCACCTTCATCGAACGTGTTGATTGAGTCTTGATCTGCACACAGAAAAATACAGAATTTCAGGAATATAAAATAGAGTGCAAGTTGCAATTACTACTAGCTACTTATAGGGAGTGGCTTATGGGGGTTGTGATCTATAAGGAGGGACTAATGATGGAAGCTTTTTAGTAAGTTCTCTTCCTTTCGAGTCTACAAAAATATTTTATGAATTTCTTCTCAGTTTTAGAAAAAGAAAACAAAAATGTTAAGTTAGAAAATATGAAGAAGATGGTAAAAAAAAATGGTGGTGATGTTGTTGTTGTTGTTTTATTTACAAAAAAAAGGGGAAAAAAAACTAAATAAAGAGAAGAATGTTGGTTTAGGAGTAGAATTCTAAAAAGAATTAAAAGTAGAAACACTTACTTACCTCTTCAATGCTCATATACCTTGGATCCATTGCTACAACTTACCTAGTCTTAAAGGCGATCAAGCATGACGTGTAGGATCTTTCCCATTCTCAATTTACACTATAAATAAAAGGGTAAGTTAGACTAATAAAGGAATGGTTGTTCATCACCATAAGCCATCAAGGGCACTTGCAATGACGAAGCAATCTCGAGGCTATCAGATTCACTTAGATTACAAACACATCAGAAGAAAGCAAACAAAAATAAAAGTAAAGAAGCAAAAGAAAATTCAATTCGATTCAAATAATAATGAAAGAAAAGACTTACTTATACATGTGTCACCCTCAGTACAAGTTTGCTTTCATTCCTTTATGAAATTCTCCTCTCTTCTCAGTTACATAAAGAAAATGAAAATTACATAAAAGCTAAAAACCTAAGTTACAAACTACAGAATAGCTTTACTTTTACTCTCTGCTTGATCGTCCTTTGCCTTTGATGTGTGGGGTATTTATAGGGAAGAAATAGATAAGGAAACGAGTGGAGAGATAGGGAGAACTGGCTATTTTTAAATTTGAATCAGTCTTCTTTCTGGATCATCTTGATAATCAGAGATTAAGTTTCAATAGCGAAAGTTATGATTAAAATACTAAAATATCCAGTCTGAATCTGACTCTAAATTGTTTCATCTCATCCGTTGATATTCTCTCTATCCATTTATCCTATTGGATTTTAAATTTCAGTTTTAAAGTTGACAATCTATCTCTTTATCCTCAGTGAAACTGATAGGGTCTTTTTCTAATCTATTTTTCTTTGAATTTAGATGATATTATCTCATCTGATAAACATGGTCTTCAGATAAGATGGCTTTTAAAACCTCTGGATTTGAATATATCCCTTTTTTTGAACTTTTGGGTTTAATTGGATAAATATCTCTCTCTCTCTCTTCTTCTTCCTTAATTACCCTACACGCCATTAAACATGAGAATATATTAAAAACAAAGATTTATTTAATTATAAATATAAAAATGTGACACATAGGATATGAAAATATGTAATGCACGTGTATGATCATACCCCTACACCTATCTTTTGCTCATCCTCGAGCAACTAAAAAAAATGAAACCAAACTAGCCTAACTCACTTTCGTAGGAATCACGATTGCACTTAGCACGTGCAACAAGCCGTTAAACCTCTAAGTTACCCCTAGAGGATGAGTATTGTCTCGTGAGAGTTTTTAGTAGATTACACCCACAAAATCCATAAAGAAAGAAAAGTGTTAATATTTTCAAAAAGTATTTAAAAGAGAGAGAGAAAATATTTGAAGTAATATTGTAAAAGTTCAAGTAATCTATAAGTTATAAGAAAACATAATTTTCATTCCTAAACTTAGTCTCTATATAAAACTTGTTATCAATCAAGATAAGAAGTCAAACTGTATTTCTCATCTAGTCTATTATTTTACCCTAAGTTATATGCACCTTTGTGACCAAAATTTTGGCTCGAGTTCTTTAACTCTAACTCTTATGCCTTATTTTCTTCTTTTTTTTAATATTTTTGGTGGTATTATTTCTTAGTTCTATTAGACTTTCTAATCTGCCCATGTAACGAGCCTTTTGTCGGGGACTCTCAAATCGAACGATCTTAGGGCACCGGGTGAGAAAAACACCCTAAGGACTTAAGGACTCGAGCAAAAAAGTTCACAAAACTAAATATTTTATTATATGGACCACTTTTAGGAGTGAATACTTATACTTTATGAGGCACAAATACCCAGCTTAATCAGAGGATTTTTGATATATATATTTATATATATTTATTAATAAGGCATAAGAATCTTTGTTTTTAAACCCCAAGTGTGTAAGTGTTATAAAGTTGCATATTTCATCAAGGTAAAGATCAAGACTAAATTACTTTTTCAAGTTTTTCTTTCTAACCTTACAAATCAAAACAAATAAATTTATTTTAACCAAGTATAAAAAATCCTAATTATGATTTTCCTATTCCTTAAAATTGACTTAATTTCTTACAAAAAATATGTCAAAATATTGTTCCTCTTTTTAAAGTTTTTAGAGGCAAAGAAAATATTAATAAAGAGGAGAATGTTGGTCTAGGAGTAGAATTCTAAACTAAGAATTAAAAGAAATCTAAAAATACTTACTTACCTCTTCAGTGCTCATATATCTTGGATCTGTTGCTACGACTTACCTAGTCTTTAAAGGCGACCAAGTATGGCGTGTAGGATCTTCCCCGTTCTCAATCTGCACTTTGAAGGCGATCTTGGTACCATTACGAACGTCATGAAGAGCTCTACACATCAGTACCAACTATAGGTCCAAGATATCTCTGTAATTATCAGTAGGTAAATTTAATTGAGTTGAAACCTGCAGATAGAAAATACAGAATTTCAGGAATACAGAATAGAAGTGCAAGTGCTCAATGCTACCGCTATAGTGAGTGGCTATGCGGGTAGTGATCCACAAGGAGGGACTAGTAATGAAAGTTTTTTGTAAGTTCTCTTTAGTTCACAAATAATGATTAAAGTTCTTCTTTCAATTTTTTTAGAGAAAAAGAAAATAAGCTATGTTAAATTATTAAGAAAGTGGTAGATTTAGAAGGTGGAGAAAAATAAAAAATGATTTTGTACAAAGAAAGTGAAAAATAATGAATAGAGTTGAGAGATTGTGATGTTGGTGATCTAAACTAAAATTTAAAAGAAAGAAAGTTAAACCCTAAAAAATACTTACTTACCTCTTCGGCGCCTGCTTACCTTTGACCCATATCGATGATGTACCTTTGTTTGAAGGTGAGCGAAGCATGACAAATAAGATCTTCTCCATTCCTGATTTACACTACAAAATGAAGGAGCAAGCTACACTGCCATAGGAATGGCTATCCATCACCATAAGCCATCAACAGCGCTTGTAAGGGCAAGGCAACTTCGAGGCTATCGGAGTCATTTGGATTTACAAATACAAAAGAGGGAAGTGAACAAAAATAAGAGTAAAGAAGAAAAGAAACTTCGATTTGATTCAAATAATAATGAAAGAAAGACTTACTTACACCAGTGTCACCCTCAGTACAAGCTTTGTTCTTATTTCTCCATGAAACTCTCCTCTCGTCAGTTACATAAATAAAACATAAATTACATAAAAGAAAACAAAAAACTTAAGTTACAAACTATATAATAGCCTAACTTTTACTCTCTGCTTCATCATCCCTCTACCTTTGATGTATGGGTATTTAAGGGAAGAAATGGATAAGAAAATGAGTGTAGAGATAAGGGAGCTGGCTATTTCTAAATTTAAATCCTTCTTTCATCTCCAAACATAATTTGATGTGAAAATTTAATTCTGATCTGCAGCTTATTGACATGTTGACTGCTGAATATAATTTATCAAATGATAAAATTAGAAATAGTGATCAACGTGAGAGTTGTAACCCTTTAAGTTTTCTTTCTGGATCATTCTGAATCATCAGATGTGAGTTTCGGTAGCGAAAATTATGATTAAAATACTAAAATATATTTAGTCTGAATTTGAGTCTAAATTGCTTCATCTCATCCGTTGATCTTCTCTCTATCCATTTATCCTTTTGGATTTTAAGTTTCAGCTTTAAATTTGACGATCTATCTCTTTATCCTCAGTGAAATCGATAGGGTCTTCTTCTAATTCATTTTTTCTTTGAATTTGGATGATATTATCTTATCTAATATACCCGGTCTTTAGATAAGATGGCCTTTAAAACTGTTGGATTTAAATCGATCCCCTTTCTTTTGAACTTTTGGAGTTAATTGGATAAATCTGTCTATCTCTCTCTTTTTATCCTTAATTACCCTACACGCCATTAAACATGAAAATACATTAAATAGCAGAGACTTATTTAAATATAAATGAAAAAATGTGACACATATGATATGAAAACATGTTATGCACATGTATGATCACACCCCCACACTTATCTTTTACTCGTCCTCGAATAAAACAAAAACTAACTATCCATTTTCGTAGAAAATACGATTGCACTTAGCATGTGCAATAAGCCGTTAAACATCTAGATTACTCCTAAAGGACGAGTTTTGCCTCGTGAGGGTTTTCAGTGGATTACACCCACAAAATCCATAAAGAAAAAGAAACAATGTGTTAATATTTTGAAAACAAATTTTGAAAGAAAATATTTGGAGTATTATTATAAGAATTAAGTAATCTATAAGTTATAGGAAAACTGAACTTTTCATTCTAAACTTAGTCTTTATTCAAGAACTTATTATCAATTAAGGTAAGAAGTCAAACTGCATTTCTCATCTAGTCTATCATTATACCCTAAGTTATATGCACCTTTATGACCATGAAATTTTGACTCAGGATTCTTTAACTCTAACTCTTATACCTTATTTTCTTCTTCTTTTTTTAATGTTATTGGTGGTATTTTTTTCTTAGTTCTATTAGGCTTTCTAATCTGCCCATGTAATGAGCCTTTTGTCGGTGACTCTCAAACCGAACGGTCTTAGGGCACCGGGTGAGAAAACACCTTAAGGACTTAAGGGCTCGAGCAAAAAAGACCACAAAACTAAGGATTTTATTATATGGACCGCATTTAGACGTGAATATTATGAGGCACAAATATCCAGCTTAATCAGAAAATTTTTGATATATATAATTTTATATATATATATTTTAATAAGGCATAAGAATCTTTATTTTTGAACCCTAAGTGTTTAAGAGTTATAAAGTTGTATATTTCGTCAAGATAAAGATCAAGATTAAATTACTTTTTCAAGTTTTCTTTCTAACCTTACAAATCAAACAAATAATCTTATTTTGACTAAGTATAAAAAATCCTAATTATGATTTTTCTATTTCTTAAAATTGACCTAATTTTTTATAAAAAAATATCAAAATATTGTTCATCTTTTCAAAAGTTTTTAAAGGCAAAGAAAATTTTAATAAAGAGGAGAATGTTGGTCTAGGAGTAGAATTTAAACTAAGAATTAAAAGAAATCTAAAAACACTTACTTACCTCTTTAGTGCTCAAATACCTTGGATCCATTGCTACAACTTCCTAGTCTTTGAAGGCAACCAAGCTTGGCTTATAGGATCTTCCCCGTTCTCAATATGCACTTTGAAGGCGATCTTGGTACAGTTACGATCGTGACGACGAGCTCTGCACATCAGTACCAACTATAGGTCCGAGATATCTCTGTAATCATCAGTAGCTAAATTTGATTGAGTTAGAACCTGCACACAGAAAATACAGAATTTCAGGAATACAGAACAGAAGTGCAAGTGCTAAATGCTACAGCTATAGGAGTGGCCATGCGGGTCGTGATCCACAAGGAGGGACTAGCGATGGAAGTTTTTTGTAAGTTCTCTTTAGTTCACAAATAATGATTAAAGTTTTTCTTTCAGTTTTTTAAAAGAAAAAGAAATAAGTTATGTTAAATTATTAAGAAAGTGGTAGATTAGAAGGTGGAGTAAAATAGAAAATGATTTTGTACAAAGAAAGTGAAAAATAATGAATAGAGTTGAGAGATTGTGATGTTGGTGATCTAAACTAAAATTTAAAAGAAAGAAAGTTAAACCCTAAAAAATACTTACTTACCTCTTCGGCGCCTGCTTACCTTTGACCCATATCGATGATGTAACTTTGTTTGAAGGCGAGCGAAGTATGACAAATAAGATCTTCCCCATTCCTAATTTACACTACAAAATAAAGAAGCAAGCTACACTACCATAGGAATGGCTATCCATCACCATAAGCCATCAACGACACTTGCAAAGCCAAGGCAACTTCGAGGCTATCGGAGTCATTTGGATTTCACAAACACAAAAGAGGGAAGCGAATAAAAATAAGAGTAAAGAAGAAAAGAAACTTCGATTTGATTCAAATAACAATAAAAGAAAAGACTTACTTATATCGATGTCACCCTCAATACAAGCTTTGCTCTCATTCCTCCATGAAACTCTTCTCTCATCTCAGTTACATAAATAAAACATAAATTACATAAAAGAAAACAAAAAACTTAAGTTACAAACTATATAATAGCCTAACTTCTACTCTCTGCTTCATCATCTCCTCTGCCTCTGATGTGTGGGGTATTTATAGGAAGAAATGGATAAGAAAACGACTGTAGAGAAAGGGAGAGCTGGCTATTTCTGAATTTGAATCCTCTCCTTATCTCCAAACTTGATTTGATGTAGAATTTCAATTCTGATCTGTAGCTTATTGACATGTTGATTGCTTAATGTAACTTATCAAATGATAAAATTAGAAATAGTGATCAAAGTGAAGTTGTAGCGCTTTAAGTTTTCTTTCCGGATCATCTTAAATCATCATATTTGAGTTTTGGTAGCAAAAATTATGATTAAAATACTAAAATATATTTAGTCTGAATCTAACTCAAAATTGCTTCATCTCATCCGTTGATCTTCTCTCTATCCATTTATCTTTTTAGATTTTAAATTTTAGCTTTAAATTTGACGATCTATCTCTTTATCCTCAGTGAAACCATAAGGTCTTCTTCTAATTCATTTTTTCTTTGAATTTGGATGATATTATCTCATCTGATATACCCGATCTTCAGATAATATGGCCTTGGAAATCTCAGGATTTAAATCGATCCCCTTTCTTTGAACTTTTAAATTTAATTGGATAACTCTGTCTATCTCTCTCTTTTCTTCTTTAATTACCCTAACAATTAACATGAAAATACATTAAATAACATAGATTTATTTAAATATAAATGCAAAAATGTAACGCATATGATATGAAAACATGTAATGCACGTGTATGATCACACCCCCACACTTATCTTCTGCTCGTCCTCGAATAAAACAAATACTAACTATCCATTTTCGTAGAAAATACGATTGCACTTAGCATGTGTAATAAGCCGTTAAATATCTAGGTTACTCCTAGAGGACGAGTTTTGTCTCGTGAGGATTTTCAATAGATTGCACCCACAAAATTTATAAAAAAAGAGAAACACAAGTGTTTGTATTTTAAAAACACATTTTAAAGAGAAAAATATTTTAAGTATTATTGTAAGAATTAAGTAATCTATAAGTTATAGGAAAACTAAACTTTTCATTCTAAACTTAGTCTTTATTCAAAAACTTGTTAGCAATTAAGGTAAGGAGTCAAAACTGTATTTCTCATCTAGTCTATTCTTATACCCTAAGTTATATGCACCTTTATGATCGTGAAATTTTAACTCGGGATTCTTTAACTCTAACTCATATGTCTTATTTTCTTCTTCTTTTTTTAATATTTTTTGTGGTATTTTTTCTTAGTTCTATTAGGCTTTCTAATCTGCCCATGTAATGAGTGTTTTGTTGATGACTCTCAAACTGAACGGTCTTAGGGCACCGGGTGAGAAAACACCCTAAGGACTTAAGGGCTCGAGTAAAAAGGCCACAAAATTAAAAATTTTATTATATGGACCGCTTTTAGGCGTGAATACTTATGCTTTATGAGGCACAAATACCCAGCTTAATCAGAAAATTTTTTATATATATAATTTATATATATATTTTTAATAGGCATAAGAATCTTTGTTTTTAAACCCTAAGTGTGTAAGTATTATAAAGTTGCATATTTTGTCAAGGTAAAAATCAAGACTAAATTACTTTTTCAAGTTTTCTTTCTAGCCTTAGAAATCAAACAAATAATCTTATTTTGACCGTGTATAAAAAATCCTAATTATGATTTTCTTATTCCTTAAAATTGACTTAATTTCTTACAAAAAAATATGTCAAAATATTGTTCCTCTTTTCAAAAAATTTTAAAGGCAAAGGAAATGTTAATAAAGAGGAGAATGTTGGTCTAGGAGTAGAATTCTAAACTAAGAATTAAAATAAATCTAAAAACACTTACTTACCTCTTCAGTACTCATATACCTTGGATCCGTTGCTACGACTTACCTAGTCTTTAAAGGCGACCAAGCATGCCGTGTAGGATCTTTCCCGTTCTCAATCTGTACTTTGAAGGCGATCTTGGTACCGTTACGATCGTGACGAAGAGCTCTACACATCGGTACCAACATAGGTCCAAGATATCTCTGTAATCATCAGTAGGTAAATATATTGAGTTGGAACCTGCACACAAAAAATACAGAATTTCAGGAATACAGAACAGAAGTGAAAATGCTCAATGCTAATGCTATAGCGAGTGGCTATGCGAGTTGTGATCCACAAGGAGGGACTAGTGATGGAAGTTTTTTGTAAGTTCTCTTTAGTTCACAAATAATTGTTAAAGTTCTTCTTTCAGTTTTTTAAAAGAAAAGAAAATAAGTTATGTTAAATTATTAAGAAAGTGGTAGATTAAGAAGGTGGAGAAAAATAGAAAATGATTTTATACAAAGAAAGCGAAAAATAATGAATAGTGTTGAGAGATGGTGATGTTGGTGATCTAAACTAAAAATTAAAAGAAAGAAAGTTAAACACTAAAAAATACTTACTTACCTCTTTGATGCTGCTTATCTTTGACCCATATCAACGATGTACCTTTGTGTGAAGGCGAGTGAAGTATGACAAATAAGATCTTCCCCATTCCTGATTACACTACAAAATGAAGGAGCACGCTACACTACCATAGGAATAGCTATCCATCACCATAAGACATCAGCGACGCTTGCAAGAGCAAGGCAACTTTGAGGCTTTCGGAGTCATTTGGATTCGCAAATACAAAAGAGGGAAGCGAACAAAAATAAGAATAAAGAAAAAAAACTTTGATTTGATTCAAATAACAATGAAAAGAAAATACTTACTTACACCGGTGTCACCCGCAGTACAAGCTTTGCTCCCATTCCTCCATGAAACTCTCCTCTCATCTCAGTTATATAAATAAAATATAAATTACATAAAAGAAAACAAAAACTTAAGTTACAAACTATATAATAGCCTAACTTCTACTCTCTGCATCATCGTCTCCTCTGCCTCTGATGTGTGGGGTATTTATAGGGAAGAAACGGATAAGAAAACGAGTATAGAGATAGGGAAAGCTGGCTATTTCTTAATTTGAATCCTCCTCTCATCTCCAAACTTGATTGATGTGAAAATTCAATTCAGATCTGCAGCTTACTGGCATATTGATTGCTTAATATAACTTATCAAATGATAAAATTAGAAATAGTGATTAACGTGAAGTTGTAACCCTTTAAGTTTTCTTTCTGTATCATCTTGAATCATCATATTTGAGTTTTGGTAGTGAAAGTTATGATTAAAATACTAAAATATATTCAGTCTGAATCTGAGTCTAAATTGTTTCATCTCATCCGTTGATCTTCTCTCTATCCATTTATCATTTTGAATTTTAAATTTTCGCTTTAGATTTGACGATTTATCTCTTTATCCTCAGTGAAACTGATAGGGTCTTCTTCTAATTCATTTTTTTCTTTGAATTTGGATGATATTATCTCATCTGATATACCCGACCTTCAGATAAGATGGCCTTTAAAACCTCTGAATTTGAATCGATCCTCTTTCTTTTGAACTTTTGGATTTAATTGCATAAATCTGTCTCTCTCTCTCTCTCTTTTCTTCTTTAATTACCCTACACGCCATTAAACATGAAAATACATTAAATAGCATAGATTTATTTAAATATAAATGCAAAAATATAACACATATGATATGAAACATGTAATGCACGTGTATGATCACCCCGCCCACAGTTATCTTTTGCTCGTCCTCAAGTAAAACAAATACTAACTATCCATTTTTGTAGGAAATACGATTGCACTTAGCATGTGCAATAAGCCATTAAACATCTAGATTACTCTTAGAGGACGAGTTTTGTCTCGTGAGGATTTTCAGTAGATTACACTCACAAAATTCATAAAGAAGAGAAACAAAGTATTAGTATTTTGAAAACACATTTTGAAAGATAAAATATTTGAAATATTATTGTAAGAATTAAGTAATATATAAGTTACAGGAAAACTGAACTTTACATTCTAAACTTAGTCTTTATTCAAAAATTTGTTAGTAATTAAGGTAAGGAGTCAAACTGTATTTTTCATCTAGTCTATTATTATACCCTAAGTTATATGCACCTTTATGACCGTGAAATTTTAACTCAGGATTCTTTAACTCTAACTCTTATGCCTTATTTTCTTCTTCTTTTTTAATATTTTTGATGATTTTATTTCTTAGTTCTATTAGGCATTCTAATCTGCCCATGTAACGAGCCTTTTGTCGGTGACTCCCAAATCGAACGGCCTTAGGGCACCGAGTGAGAAAACACCCCAAGGCTTAAGGACTCGAGCAAACAAGGCACAAAACTAAGAGTTTTATTTTATGGACCGCTTTTAGGCGTGAATACTTATACTTTATGAGGCACAAATACCTAGCTTAATCAGAGGATTTTAGATATATTATATATATATTTTTTCTTTTTCTTTTTTTTAATAAGGCATAAGATTCTTTATTTTTGAACCCTAAGCGTGTAAGTGTATGAAGCAAGCATATTTCATCAAGGTAAAAGTTAAGATTAAATTACTTTTCTAAATTTTCTTCTTAACCCTATAAATCAAACAAATAATCTTATTTTGACCAAGTATAAGAATCCTAATTATGATTCTCCTATTCCTTAAAATTAACTTAATTTCTTGCAAAAAATAGGTCAAATATTGTTTCTATTTTCAAAAAGTTTTTAAAAGTAAAGAAAATATTTTTTTAATATAAAAAGAAAACCTATGTTATGTTATGTTAGAACCCTCCCCCCACACCTATCTCATGCATTATCCTCAATGTATGAATGAATGCATAAATGCATGAAAAAGAAGAAAGGGAAGGAAAATATACCTTAAGGTGGTGGTTCCGGTGGTGGTCGGATTAGGTCAAGTGATGCTACCCAATCGAAATAATGTGGTGGTTCACGGAACCCACCTTTATTGACCTATTTTCTATGTACATAATTACAATCCCCAATATGAATAGGATCATGAAAGATCTTATCATGAAACTTATTCCTTTTTACATGACCAGTCTTGAAAAATCATCACGGAGTCATCATGGTCTATACCTATGTCCAACAAAAAGAATATCACTTGGTAGAATGGTTGTCTTGGGCTCAAGAGTGATAGGTTCTGGAACCAATACTAACTCGAAAGAATCCACTCTGGGTTTGAGAGTCAGTTTTGATTCAAGAGTTGAGTCCAAATCAAAGAATTGAAATTCACATTCTTTTCTCTTCAAAAGAATGTGACTATCCAAATTTGGCGTTTCAATTTCTAGATATATGGGTACAGGAATAAATGTCTCCAGAAATTGGTCCAAATTAGGTAATGATACCGGAGTCAACATAGATTCGAAAATGGAAACCAAATCACAAGGTTGGGGATCAGGGTCACATTCACATTCAAGTTCAATCTCATTGATGAAAAACTTGCCAATTTGTCCAAAGTTTGGAATTGGTCAAATGCAAGTCTATGCGATGAAATTGACTCTTGGTTAAAGTCTCTAAGACACCATTTTTCTTCATTATTATCAATATGGTTAGGGCAATTAGGAATGGTCAAATATGTGTTAGTTAGAGTTTCCTCATTTCTTTGTTTCATTATGTTGAGCAAACGACTCATTTGTGTTTCTAACCTATTGACAGATTGGTCAAAATTATTTCCGAACTGAATCAGGTTTTCCATACTCCTATCTGAGTCCATAAGTTCTTCTTCTTGTTGTGGGACTTAGAACATGGAGTATGGATCTTGGATTTGGGAGTCTTGTGGGAATTGTAAGTCTATCATTTTTAGCTTTTATTCTTGGGACTCAATCATGACTTCTATATTTTTCATAGCCTCAGGTTTTTCTTCTATTGGTTGATCATGACTAGAAAAATTATAGGCTGAATGTTAGAATGGCGGTTGATAATATGACTGAGGGGAGTTGTATTCCCATTGACTCTGTGCAGAGTAGTGATGATTATTCCAGTCTTGTTCATAGTATTAGGACCGGGGTATGTATTGATTCGGATAAGACCAATCTGGCAACTTGGTTGGCTAAAGTTATGATATACCAGGTTGATAATATCCAAAAAAGAGGTCGGAGTGTAAGTAATCTGAAATTTGTTTTCACTCAAAATTAATTAAATTAAAATTTTTATTATTCAAAATAATCTCATCAATCATGATAGAATTATTAAATAAAAAATTCAAAAATCGGAGTGTTACACCATCACTTTACCTACTCCCTCTGCTAACTCTCTCTTTATTATAATATTCTTGTATTTGAATAAATGGTATTTGTTTATAAAGATATTAAATATTAGTATGTATCCAATTCCACATATTAGTACATCTAATTAAAATATATGTGTATGTGTGTCTATATGCAATTATCCAATTTCAGTCCACACTTTTTATCTCACTAATTATCCAAGATAATTATCTTAATTATCAAAATACTAGTATGTTAATCATGGTTAAGAAATTAATTCAGGATTTAATAACGTGGGGTGTTACATTATAATATTGTTCACCACAACTTTCTTCTCTTCCACCTAAATCTTATTGTTTATAGAGTATACAATCCAAATCCTATTTTAATTCAGAAATGATCTTGGTCGTAGGATGCTTGAAGAATCTTGATCAATCTTATTAGATGTTGATATTCTTGATCTAGAAGAATTATGAACCCTTTAATTTTAGAAATAAGCCTCCATTGAATAGAATTTAAATCCTATTCAAACTCCACCTAAAAAAAAAAAAACTGTAGCCGCCTGAAAAGGAAACTGCTCACGCAGAACCGTCTTGATGGACTAACCTGCATGACTAGTCGACTAACCTGCTCAGTAGTCGACTGACCCAATGTATAGTCGACTAACTGAGATGTCCTCCTTCTCTGTATCTTCCCAGTGGACTGTATAGTCGACTATACAGTCGATTAATTTGGTCCATCTTGCTTTGTTTTTTTTCCCCCTTCAAGTCATCATGTTCTTCAATTCAATTGAATCTGCTTGGATCATCATTTTCTCTTGAAAATAAGACAAAATTCTAGCAATTCTTCACCACTGTACGATAAGTTTCCCTATATGACAATGTTTTTCTTACTTTCATTTTACAACAAAGTTCAGATTTCCAGAGTAAATTATGAGTTGAATGTCATAATTTATCAATTGCAGTGACTGTGTTGTGGTAAGAGTTGTATGACAAACTTATTGTTTGGTTAGATGTAAAATAGAGATCAGACTGTTGCTTGAATCCCATAACTTGGCCATTTTTCACGGATGGTACAAAGCCATTATCAAGTGCTAACAGCGTATAAAAGCTTGGAACTCCGAAACTCCTACCTCAAAGTTTCGAGTTGCATCAATTTGATTGTTGTCAGCGTGTTGAGTATAATTTTGTTCACACATATCAGTTAATATGCACAACACCAGGAACGAGGAGCGCCAGAGAAGAAAGACACAATAATTTACATGGTTCAGCTACGTCCAGAGGCGAAAAGAGGAATAAAGAAAACAATATATATTAAACTTAAAAACCGTGCGACTACAAATACATATCAAATCTTAAAAATGGCAACTTTTTATCATCTCAAAATTCTACATTTGTACACACGTGTATGTGAACACGAGGGAAAATTACAGAACATTAAAGATACTAAATTTCTTTCGGTTTTTTGCAATGGACTTTGATAGTAAGCCCAATTACGTATCAAAGAAATTGCTTTAAAATGCATTAAGGGTGTTCTAATAAATAAAGAAGTTCCTGAGCGTAACAGTATTATTATTTAGCTAATGCGTGCAGCGTGAGTACTAATTAATTAAACAAAAAAAATTACTTTTGCAAAAAACCCATGTCTTATTATTTTGAAAATTGTGCAGTAAAAAGGTAAGCATCGTTCACCACTGCTTGCGTATAACAAAAGCCTGGAGAGGGGAGGGGACGAACTTATCACGTTCCCTCTCCGACATCATCCCCACCGCCGAACGTGCCGCCCTCTCTCTCCTCCTCCTCACCACCCCAAACTTCCCAAAATGCCCCTCCGTTTCACCTCCTTTCGTTGAAATCGAAGCACCTCCTTCCATCGGGTTCCGATCTCTACATGCATAGGGGCATCCCCGTAATTTTGTTCAACTCCGCCAGCAAAACTCCAGCTAACCCTTCATTCCCGCGACCAGTAGCTCGGAGCCAGATGACGTGTCGATTTTCTATTGGATACCATGTGGGCCCTACGTACCGACCTTTTGGGATCGGACAGCTTAGACGCGCCCATTTCCGATGGAGTGCTCCGGCACGTTAAAATAAAACCAAACCCCAGAGGAAAAAGGTTGACTTGGCATTTTTTTTTAAAAAATTTATAATTTATAAAAAATTAATAGCCATTAATTTTCTTGATTAGGACACGTGGCCAGTGATTATTCTACCTTAAAATTAGCTGTTACTTTATAATCCTCGTTTGAACAATACCGGCCGCCACGTTCAATGTCGTTAGCCTCACCGCTAGGTCACCAGAACAAGGCACAACTGTATGATTAGAATGCCCTTGTCATGGCAGCTGTTTCACATGCGAAAACCATAACTGCCACTCCCTTGGGAAAGTCGATAAATGTCAATTGAGATATTAGTACGACAATCCAAGGGCATAAAGGAACGGTGAGTTTATGTCATCTTCTGCTCGCTGTCATTTTAAGCCTCTTGCTTTAACACTTCACGGCAGTTAGAAACGGGAGAGATGATAATGGAGCTTCGAAACCCTAGCAACGGCGAACCCCTAGAGGAACCCCCAAACCCTAGCGATGGAGGAAAGGGGCCAAACCCTACCCAGTTCCAACCGTTCTCCGATGACATCGACAGCAACTGCTCTACTCCGTACGTCAGCGCCCCGTCGTCGCCCGGCCGGAACCCCAGCGGCTACTACTTCAGCGCTCCGGCGAGCCCCATGCACTACGTCCTCTCATCCGCCCCCTTCTCCGCCCTTGCCTCCGGCGGCATTCCAGCCGGCTCGTCGGAGATGCTCGCCTCCGCCGGCTTCTTCGAGTTCGGTGGCGCAAATGCCACCGGGCCGATGATTTCCGCCGATGAGTTGTTCCACAACGGCCAGATCCGGCCGGTGAAGCTGTCGTCTCATCTGCAGCGGCCTCAGATTCTCGCTCCGTTGATGGATCTGAATGAAGAAGACGAAGAAGATGCGAAAGAAGGGGAAATGAGCGGCAGAGGTCGTGAAATGAGGCTGAGGAGCAGATCCGTTCATCGGCGAGCTAGATCCATGTCGCCGATGAGGAGTTCGCGGTTCCAGTGGCAAGACGAAGAGGAGGAAGAGAGAAGAAGGATCTGAAAGCGGATCCGGGTCTGGATCTTGATCCGAAAGAGAATGAGACCGTTGTACCCTCAGATTCGTCCGCATCGTCTTCGAGATCGTCCTCTTCTGGCCGTAACTCGAAGCGTTGGATCTTTCTCAAAGATCTGCTCTACAGAAGCAAGAGTGAAGGGAGAGGGCGAACCAGCAGCAGCAAAGAGAAAGAGAAGGAGAAGTTCTGGCATTCGATCTCGTTCTCCCTATCGAAAGAGAAATCAAAAGATTCAAAACCTCCGTTGGTTCCGATCTCATCAGAATCGAAGGAGAAGATGAAGAACGCTGATGCTCCGTCATCGGCGACGCCGTCGAAGAGGCCGGCCAACGGCGTGAGGAAATGGCGAGGGCCGTTACCGTCAGCCCACGAGCGGCATTACACAGCGAATCGGGCCCAGGCGGAGGAGATGAGGAAACGGACGTTTCTCCCGTACCGTCAGGGCCTGCTCGGTTGCCTAGGGTTCAGTTCGAGGAGTTACGCGCCATGAACGGATTTGCCAAAAACCTTAACCCCGTTTCCTTGAGGTAATTAAGGCCTTTTAGTTACTCGTAATTAAGTAGTGTATAGTAATTTTGGTCTTTTTTTTGTAAGAATCCTCTGTTATCTGAAAACAGAGAGACTGAACCTCTTGTCGCTTTCCACTTGCCGAGGAAATACGTAATGTTATTATTTTTGTGATTTTTGTAAACTGTTCCGTTGAGTATTTGGGGTGATCTTTTTCTCTGATTTACGAGATATAATATATTTTGTGCGCGCTCCATGTGGGGGCGGGGGGGACGTGGCCTGTCCGGGACATGCGGGGTTGGCTCTTGTTTTTATGCATGAGGTCATTCTCATCACAACTCGACGGGGGCATTCTCGGAATGCTCAAAACCCTGACGAAATTATTGTTATTCCCAGGATATCCCAGCCTCAGCATAGGCTAACAGTGTTGTCAGTTAGTTAATGGGCGTGGGCCCAATTGATCTGTCGGGCTGGGCCCAAGAAAATTGATGGGATTCAACAGGTTTGGGTCCAGTGCATGTGGCAAAAGGACATGTGTTGTTATCACGCTGTGGAAATGCTGGGATGTCACATCTGGGCTTTTGTTTTGTGTGTGTGAGCTTAAGCTTTAAGCTGTGAATGTGACAAATCTGCTCTCTATAATTGCCAATGCTATTGGCCTTCGTGTGTGAAAGGGGCGGTTTGATTCGGGATGGAAGTGAGGAAGGAATAATAGTTTCTTTTAGAATTTGAGTATTATTTAGTAAGTTTTTTGGTATTTGAATGTTGTTGAAAAATGTGATTTGAAAAATGTTATGTCTTTTTTGGTATTTGGATGGTAATGTTGAAGTGAAAGTGGAAAAATTGATTACAAAGTTGACCGCAAAATAATATTAAAATAAAATTTAATTAAGAAAAATAATAATTGGATTGTAATTAGAATGCAAGGGAGATTTACATGATCAACTGTTTTGAACTACAAATTATTACAAATGAGTTTTACATAATTACAAAATTAACTGTAGCATCCTTGAAGTGAGGAAATGGTTATGTAAAAGGGAAAAAGAGAAAAGGAAAAAAGTTTTCTCTTTTTTTTTTTTCAGTGTTTGGATAGATAGAGAAGTGAGAAATGATATTTTCTCATTTTTCTTACTTCCGCCCACTTCCTTGAAACCAAACAGCCCTAAAAAAGATAATGGTTTCATGGCGTGGTTGGACTTGCGAAAGTAAGGAGGGAATAAAAAGGAAGAAAACTCATTTTTAGTTTTCTATTCTGTATGTATTTTGAATCGAAAATAGAAAATGAGAAAATTTTGTTTCTTTTTCTCTCTATTTTATATTTCTTTTTTACACTTATTTTTCACTTTCAGGGTGTTACAGTTAATTTTGTGGCCATGTAAATCTCAGTTGTAATAAGCTATATTTTAATGCATTAAATATTGATGCCGTGTAAATTTCTATTGCAGTCCAATTACAATTCAAAAATATCACTTTAAAAATAATATTTAATTTAATATTATTTTTTGATCAATTTTTTCACTTTTACTTTCACGTTATTAATTAAATATCAAAAAATACAATGTACTTTTTCACTTACACTTTCACATTTCAACCAAACACAAAAACGCTTATTTTTACAAATCTAAATTTCTCACTATACTTTCATATTTCTCACTCTTACTTCTTATTGTTTTTTCATTTTCATGAATTCAAACATGTCCAATTGTGGATGGAGAATTGATGGGGCTTTTTTTAATGTTGTTTCTAATTTTGGGTGAGAATTGAAGTTTATAAATTTGTTGGTTGGTGTTGTGGTCAATTGGGGTGCCATAAAGAGCGTAGAGACAGTTGTACTCTTGTATTAAAGATAGTTGTGTTTGTATAGTTGATTGGTGAGACATCACAGAGTTAATGACTAAGAGTCAGTGTTTTTTTTTTCTCATTGATACAAATGATATAGTTACAAATATGATCCTGTAATAGTATTTAGACAAACATGGTTGCTCCCCACATTTCATTCACTTGAAATATGTAGATGACCCGACATATCTAAATATTTGAATACATATTCAAATTTACAATTATTGGTATATGCGAATAAATAATCTCACATTGGCTAAACAAGGAGATGATCTTTAATATAAAAAAAATTTGGGTTACTCCACCTAAAATGCTAGTTCTTTTGAATGGTGTTGCAAGTCCTTACAAGTGGTATCAGAGTCATGCCTCTAACTTAGCCAAGTGTGGCAAGACTCTAAGGGGTGCAAAGTCATGGTGGGGATGCAAAGTCATGGTAGGGCCTCAGTTAAGCTGGATCTATAAATTGAGCTCTCGAAGAAAGTAATCGTGCTCCAAGTGCTTCATGTAAGACGTATTGTCCGCAACACAGTGAAGAGCAGTGATCTCGATGTAAATCACCTAAAGTGGGGGTGAATAGTGATGGCTATACTATATGGCAAATAATGCGAAATTAAAATTTACTTACTAGCAACCTAGTAAATACCAATCACAACACAAAGAATACTTACAAATAAGTAAATAATATAAATGTACAAGTAAGAAAGAGAGAGTAGAGTTAAGAGAGAAAGAACAAGCAATCGCAAACACGATGATATGTTCCGAGGTTCGAGTCACTGCTCTACGTCTCCGCCTTAACACTATAAAAGATTTTCACTATGACCGATCTCACTAGATCATAGAATTCAATAGACTCACAAGTCCTCTCTCGTGGTGCCGCAACATCAACACGGAGCTCACTAGCTCACTTGAGACTGCAGCCTTTACAACCTCACAATAGAGTAAAATCGGTGATCTTCACTTGATCACAAAAGGGCTCACAAGCACAATCCTGTAACCAAGATGAGGAGATGAAACTCTTTGGGATTGTGCAGTGGAAATATCCTGCAAAGATGTAGAGGGAAGGCTCAAGCTAAAAGTTAAGAATATGAGATTTTGGCTCAATAGAAAATCTTTTAGGAAAAAACTAAAACTTGATGTAAACTTGTAAAACTTGATCTAAACTTTAGAAATCTTGTGCTTGAGTTTTTTTTACAGTCCCACTATTTATAGGGGATGAAAATATGAGGAAAAACCCAAAAGAGTCATTGGGAAAAAACTCAGAAAAAGATAAAACAGAATATAACTGTTGGGAAAAATCCAGAAGAAAATTCTTCTATCGGTCGACCGGCCGGTCGACCGCCAGCAGTCAGAGTTTCGACCGCTGGAGATAGCAGTCGACCGGTCGATCGACCATTGTTCCCAACCAAAGAGCAAAACTTTCTGTAGGTCGACCGGTGCGGTCAACCGGACCCAACCGAGAGCAAGGCTCTTGCAGACGGTCGACCACCCGGTCGATCGCAGTGCACAATGCACTTTGGTGCATGTCAATCGACCGCCCGGTTGACCGCTAGAGCAAAATTGCTCTGCCCACATTCGACCAACTTTGGACCAAAAGCTAGATGCTGAAATCTTTTTTAAACCAATCTTTTTCTGACAAAATAAATTTTAATCTTTAAACACAAAATAGAGTTCTAGGGACTTAATAAAACCAGTATATGATCATGGATCAATACAAAATAAAGTTAGAACTATATTTTATAAAAACACTTTTCTAAATCAAAAACCTGTTTTCCTGAAACTCCTTTTTTCGAAACTTGATTTTGAGAGCGACAAAGAGAATAGTCTTGAGCTCTTTTCAAAAACACTTAGGAGTATGAAAGATGTGTATGTGTGTCTATCCAAAAACTATCAACCTATATCATCTTGATTTTAACAAAAGACTATAAATCCTTTCTAAACAGCAAAAGTAAAAATATAAATCTTGATATAGTCTTCTCTTGTATACTTGATCCTTGAGCTCTTCTATGTGCTTAGGCTTTGGGATTTACATCTTCTTAGCTTTCAAACGTGTGAGTCTTGTAATGGAGCCGAAATGTAACAAAGAATTAACCTGAAACTTAATTAAACAAAATTGTTAAAAATATAACTACATATGTTTTTGTTATCATCAAAATTAGGTCTAATGGCCTTTGGGCCAACAATCTCTCCCTTTTTAATGATGACAAAACACATGGAGTTATCACAAATAATTTAGGAAGAGACTTTAAGTGAAGCTCCCTCTAAACACATGCATATATCTAATGTGGCATATAAGTTAGATGCATAAATAAAAGCATATGAATAGGACATATCAATCAAGCTCTATGCAACTCATTTATGCATACCAAGAGTACAAAATTTCAATATGTATACACAGACAGTTTCCTCCAACTAATCAATATCCTCCAACATCCAAAATAAGTGGTAAATGGTTGATTTACAAAGAATACACAAGAACACACACATACCACATATCTCACACAGAAGAAATGTATCAAATATCAACACAAAAGAAAGAGATACATAACATTCCAAAGAAAATAGTGATATCATAAAATAAATCTATCCATGCAGAGGTTCATGCCAACCTCAAAACCAGTTCCATACAACAAAATAAGTACTACAATGTAAAAACACATGTCCACAAAAAACTACATGTCCACAAATAAAAAAGTATATAAACGAAGACATGAAAGTAAAACACCCATATAACTCTACAGAAGCCCAGATAACTCCACAGAATCTCTCTCCCCTTTTTTATCATCAATAGAAAAGGGGTCACTCTTCCTGAAAGTCCAGATCTTCAGAAGGAGCAGGTGCCTCGGAAGGAGCTAGAGGAGGACCCAGGTATCAAACGGGGGACCCGATGTAGGAAGAGACTGCGAGTGGCCTCTCGGAAGTGGAGCAGGCCAAGCGTTCCTACTGTAGGTCTTGTCGACACAAGTCTGGAGATAGTGAATAGAAGCGCAAATGTAATGCAGGTCATTATCAACTCTGTGCTCCATCCTTTGAAAAATTTCAGTCATCTTCAGATCATGCTCCCGAAGCTGAGCAGAGAAAGCTATATATGGATCAATGGAGGCTGAAGAGGATCCAAGGGCAACAACAAGAATGGTAGAAGGGGGCTGAGGAGCAGGATCACGCTCCCTAGCACGCATCCTCTTTAGGAGAGTGTTGTTGATATCAACAGACAGTTCGATGGACCGTTCAGCAGAGAGATCAAACTTTAGTTGTTTGAGGAGGCGGGTAATGAGCATCACAAATGGTAAGTGCCGGTTTGGGATCAAGAGGTGCTCAGAAGCCATGTAATCGATGATGAGCTTAGGAATATTAACTCTAATGCCTTTCAAAAGGCAATAGATCAAGAGGGGAGCAGAACCACGTGCATGACTATATTCTACTGATTTTGGTTGGAGATTAAAGAACACAATTTTGGATAGGACTTGGGCGATGAGTGTATAATACTTCACCTCCTCATTCCTAACTAAAGCGGGGTTGTCATCATCGTGAAGCAGAAGAGATGCAGTAAGGGTAGATTCACCGTTAGGATATTCAAAATCATAGATATCAATATTATAAATATCTACACCCTCACAGGAGAGGTTTAGCAGATGGACAAATCGATCTAGAGAAATGTTAATGTCCT
Organism: Agave tequilana; assembly: GCA_038442645.1. Classification (NCBI taxonomy): domain Eukaryota; kingdom Viridiplantae; phylum Streptophyta; class Magnoliopsida; order Asparagales; family Asparagaceae; genus Agave; species Agave tequilana. Next base: position 24,113 of record JAVJIF010013898.1, read on the forward strand.
TACCCAGAACCCCAGATCTGACGTGATTTTTTTGGAAAGTCAGATTAGAGTAAAAATAGTGCACAAGCTCAGGATAAATAGGTTCCTTAATGGTAACTAGATATTCAAGGGAGCTTGTGTTCAAAATGTTTGCTAGATTCAGGTGCTCATAATCAGCGAGCACAAATATCATGCTTATTATGAATCACTGAAAATCTATGAGAAACATTCTGAGAAACAAAAAGGTTAGAAGATGGTTCGGGTTGTTTACCCTTCTCAGTTCTAGTCATTTTTGACATGTTAAAGATATGAGGATGATAAACAAGGATTTGGCACGAATTATAGAAAGATTTCTAGGAAAAAAAACTATGAAATAAAGAGGATTTTAAGAGATTAGAGATTATACCTTGAAGAACTCAAAAATTCTTCTTGAAATCAAACAGATCTGAAGTGCTGTGAAGAGATCCAACCATTTTAGGATTTAATTTGAGATTTGAGGTGATTTGGGAGGATTAGAGGGAAAGGAAATAGGGAGGAGAAGAAGGGGGTTATGGTGGAGATGAGAAAATGAGAGAGAGAGAGAGAGGGGGAGAGAGAGAAAGAGAGAGTTTTAGGGCTTTTAAAACCGAGCAAAACAGCAGCAGACCCTATTCACGTTCGACCTCCCGGTCGACCGGGCTCTAATCAGAGCAACTCGGTTACATTCGGTCAACCGGTCGGTCGACTGGCTTTAGGCCAAAATAATATTTTTTGTATATCAGGTTATCTCGGTCGATCGGACTTATTCTAGGTAAACTCGGTCGACTGGGACAACCCTAAAAACAGTTTCTTAAAAAAAATAAGATTTTAGGGTTTTGAAAATATTTTAAGATGGATATTTTTATACATAAAAATAGTTAAATAACACCAAATATCTTATAGGCATGAAAAACACATGAAAATGATTACAAAACATATTTATTTTTTTATTTTATTATTATTATATTAACAATATTATTTTTCAACAATTAAATCATATATTAAGTAATTTAAAAAGATATTGAAGCCGAATACCCTTAACGGGTTCTAAACTTCTCCTCGTCATTTCTCTAAATAAGAGTTCAGGCGCGCAATTTCTATCTTGATTTATTACTTAAATATGGTTTAAATACGATACCCAATCACAAGATAGATATATAGACAAAAAATATATATACATGTATATGAGCAAATAAATTAACCTATGTACACATATATGCAAAGATATCTATCAACCAAGTGAGCATGGGAAAATACTATAAACATGGTCAAGCAATTCATGGGCTAATAAAGAACAAAAGTAATGTTAACGAACTAGCTCAAATATAAGCAAGCCATAAAAACAAAAAATAAACAAGTATTCACAACTAAAGCATATTACCACAAAGAAAACTAAGCGAATCCTGCGCATGTATAAATCTAATTAGAAATAAAATTTTCAAGTGAAGAAATTATCAAATCATAGGAAATCTCCAAAATAAGTGCCTCTTAATAGCGATGCAATATGACGATTGATCTTTTGAGTTTCGATGCATCCACCACTAAGGCACCATCTCCCCCTATGTTTTGGAGGAGGACGACACACCTACATCAATCAAGTTTGGTGTGTTCTTTGGTATCCAAATCTTTTTGGGTCCTATAGAATTAGTACTTTCTCGAATCCAAATATTTTTATAACATGTTTAACTTAGCATAATAAAATTTTGCTAAATGGCCTTTGCGGCCGCAATGTGCACATGAGTACACTTTGCCATACATGAAATCATGCTTATGTTGATGTGTATGCGCATGTTGTGCATGTTTTTTATGGTATGTGTGAGATGAGTGAGGTGTATGTTTCTTTTAGGTTTTTTTCCTTTGGAAACATGGAACAAAATTTGTTCATGTCAAATGCACACTTTTCAGGGTGGTATCCAAAACATCAATACGTTTTTAGATATCCAAAAATTCATTTTTTGTTAAAGTAATATTAGGGCTTTTACCCTTACAAACAAGTTTATATTTATCAAAATCGTTTTCATTTTCTCAAAAGAAATAGAAAAGTTATTTTTCTCATATAAAACTATTTCATTTTCCTTTTCCAATTTTTTATTTTGTGCAAGAGAAATTTCATATTTATTTTATAATTCTTCAAAAGTGTGCAAGTTCATCTATAGTTAAATCATTATCTTTAAGGAGATTTCTTGATTTACTATGGAAGTTTCCTCTCCGTTTGCCATGAAGCAAACATATGCGGCATTAATCTCCTCTTCGGAATCCGTTTCCGAATCATCCCAAGTGGGTACCATTGCCTTCTTCTTCTTATGCACGTTCTTAGAGGTAGTAGCTTGAAGGGAGGGAAAATCCGCAATTAGATGGCCCGTCTTCTTGCAAAAAGTAATGACCCATCTCCCCCTTCTTCGGCTTGAAGGGAGGAAAAATCCACAATTAGATGGCCCGTCTTCTTTCAATAAAAGTAAGGACCCATCTCCCCTTTCTTATTTTCAAATCTCTCTTGATGTCTTCCTCTTCGGAAGTTGCTTTGTCTTTCCTTTTTATAAAACATTTTGCTCACTTTCCTAATGAGCATGCAAAGTCCTTATCACCATATACTGACGATTCTTCTTCATCAAAGGATGATGGAGTAGCTTTGAAAGCTATCGCTTTCTTCTTTGGTATCTCTCTTTCTTTTCTCACCTTCATTTTTATCTCATGGGTTTTGAGATTTTCAATGAAGTCGGGAAGTCCATATCCTCTCTATCATTGAGCTCCTTGAGGGTTGTAGTCTTGACTTCCCAAGCTTTAAGGAGAGCTCTAATGACCTTGTGAATCTTTTGGTCATTATTAATGGTGTCACTTAGAGAAGATATCCTTTAGTAATCTTTGTGAACCGAGTAAGCATCTCATCGATACTTTCATTTTCAAGCATATAAAATTCTCATATTGAGAACGGAGCAAGTCAACTTTAAATCTCTCGACTTGCGACGTCCCCTCATGAGTAATGATAAGATCATTCCAAATCTTATAAATGGATTTGCAATTAATTACAGGGGAAAGATCATCATCATTTAATACTTGTGTAACTGCATATTGGGCTTTGGCATTGGCCTCATAGTCATTGGCGGTTGCTTCAGATCATGTATCCTCATCACCGTGAGATTCAATAAATTCTTTGGTAATGGCCTTGGCAAGTCTAACTCCTAGGGACTTAAGGAATTGATTCATTTTAACCTTCCAAATGGGAAAGTTCAACCCATCAATTTGGGTGGGGACTTGATGCTAAAGAAATCGTGTGATGCCATGAAAACAAGTATATGTGCACAAATAAATAACAAATGTAACAAATGAATATAACCAAATGAAAGAATCTCCCTAAGGTGGTTAAACCAAAACTAGGGTTAGGCTATGATACCAATTGTAAATCACCTAGAGGGGGGTGAATAGGTGATGGCTATACTATATGACAAATAATGCGGAATTAAAATTTACTTACTAGCAACCTAGCAAATACCAATCACAATACAAAGAATACTTACAAATAAGTAAACATTATAAGTGTGCAAGTAAAAAAGAGAGAGTAGAGTTAAATGAGAAAGAGCATGCAATCGCAAACAGGATGATATGTTCCGAGGTTCGAGCCACTGCTTTACGTCCCCACCTTCAACACTATGAAGGATTTTATCTATGACCGATCTCACTAGATCGTCAACTGTTACAAGTTCTTACTAGAACTCAACGGACACACAAGTCCTTTCTCGTGGTGCCGCAACACCAACACGGAGCTCACTAGCTCACTTGAGGCCGCAACCTTTACAACTTCACAATAGAAGAAAATCGGTGATCTTCACTTGATCACAAACGGCTCATAAGCACCATCGTATAACCAAGATGAGGAGATGAAACTCTTTGAAATTGTGCAGTGGAAATAGCTTGTAAAAATGTAGAGGAAAAGCTCAAGCTAAAAGTCAAGGATATGGAATTTGGCTCAATAGAAATCTTTTAGGAAAAAGCTAAAACTTGATGTAAACTTGTAAAACTTAATCTAAAATTTAAAAATCTTATGCTTGGGTTTTTCTACAGTCCCACTATTTATAGGGAATGAAAACATGAGGAAAAAATCTAAAAGAGTTGTTGGAAAAAGACCCAGAAAAGACAAAACAGAATATAGCCGTTGGGAAAAATCTAGAAGAAAATTCTTCTATCGGTCGACAGGCCGGTCGACCGCCAACGATCAGATTTCTGACCGTTGGGGATAGTGGTCGACCGGTCGGTCGATCATTGTTCCCAACCAGAGAGTAAAACTCTCTGTCGGTTGACCGGACCCAACCGAGAGCAAAGCTCTTGCAGTCGGTCGACCACCCGGTCGACCGAAGTGCACAAATGCACTTTGGTGCATTCGGTAGACCACCTGGTCGATCGACAGAGCAAAATTTCTCTGCCTACGGTCGACCGGCTGGTCGACCGACTTTGGGCCAAAAGTTAGAAATTGAAATCTTTTTGAAACCAATCTTTTTCCGACAAAATAAACTTTGATCTTTAAACACAAATAGAGTTCTAGGGACTTGATAAAACCAGTATGTGATGATGGATCAACACAAAATAAAGTTAGAACTATATTTTGTAAAAACACTTTTCTAAATCAAAAACAGGTTTTTCTGAAACTCGTTTTTCCAAAACGTGATTTTGAAAGCGACAAAGAGAATAGTCTTGAACTCTTTTCAAAAACACTTAGGAGTATGAAAGATGTGTGTGTGTGTGTGTGTGTCAATACTAAAAACTATCAACCTATATCATCTTGGTTTTAACAAATGATTATAAATCCTATCTAAAAAGCAAAAATACAAATCTTGATTTAGTCTTCTCTTGTATACTTGATCCTTGAGCTCTTCTATGTGCTTAAGCTCTGCGATCTACATCTTCTTGGCTTCCAAACGTGTGAGTCTTATGATGGAGCCGAAATGCAACAAAGAGTTAACCTGAAACTTAATTAAATAAAATTATTAAAAACATAACTGCATATATTTTGTTATCATCAAAATTAGAGCTAATGACCTTTGGGCCAACACTCGATCGAGAATATGATCTTCCAGATGTAAGGAAGATGGTTTGCAGGGAGGCTCAGATTATTTGTTCGAGGGGGAGATTGTTGGAATATGCGAATAAATAGTCTCACATTGACTAGACAGAGGGATGATCTTGAGCATATAAAGATTTAAGCTACTTCATTTATAAGGCTAATCTTTTAGAATGATACCCCAGTTCTTTACAACAATATCGTGCATATGTATATTAAAAGCTAACTGGGTATAGTTGAAACTTGGTGGTTAAAACTAATTTTATTTTTCAATGTCCAGTCACATTCAATATTTGGTTAGTACTTTTTTCCAATCAAAAATTGAATTCACTTTTATTATAAAGAGAGAGTGGTTCAAAATCAGAGGATATATGTATTCATATTCGCATTTGGTGAGAAAGAAAACGAACTCCCAACTATTTTATTGATGTGATGTGATGCACCTAGTGCCTACTATCTAGTGCCAACTCCAGCTTGTCTTGCCAAGCTCTATGGTTTACAGTTAATAAAAAAAATCTTGTTTACTTCTGCAGTTTGTTTTGGTTCTTATTGGATATGTTTTTAGAGTTTGCTTGTGTTTGGTGTAGGTAGAGGTAGTGGTCAGTTTCTGAGCACTTCGAGATCACGTCACGTGTCTATTCAGCATCCAAGTAAGTGCGTGATACGTGATCGCTTCCAGAACCTCAGAGCGGGAGTCCTCGTTCAATTCAAATTACAAGCAGTTCAAGCGATTATAGGATGTAGGTAGAGTCAGTTACAAGCACCCTTATCTCCAGATCAAATCTTCATTTGAATTCGGCAGTTGCATATCGGGAATAGACCAACTACATCAACAACTAGACGTAAACCATCAGATAAAGATAGGCTCTCACCAAGCTAATTCAAACCTGAATGTTCGGCTCTAACCATGTCTGAGATAAGTGGCTAAATGTTTGAACAGAGCTGAACTCTGTAACTTTATCTAATAGACGCTACTTGTATAAATAGTAGGTCCTTTCTGATTGAGGTTAAACCTGCACACAAAAATAAAGAATTTCAGAAATACAAAATTGAAGTGCAAGGTACTCAATACTACCGCAATAACAAGTGGCTATGCGGGTCGTAATCCTCAAGGAGGGACTAACGATTGTAGCTTTTTGCAAATTCTCTTTTAAGTTATAAAAAATAGTTAAAGTTCTTCTTTTAGTTCTTGAAAAAAAAAGAAAATAAGTTATGTTAAATTATAAAAGTGGTAGATAGAAGAAGATGGTGATTTTGAAAAAAAAAAGTGAAAAATAGTAGACTTGGTGATGGAGGTGATCTAAACTAAAGATTAAAAAAAAAAAGGAAAAAAGCTAAAAGAAATACTTACCTTTTTTCAGTTGATGACTTACATGGAATCCTTATATATTTACCTTGATCTGGAGGCGATCAGCACATAACCTATAAGATTAACTCAGTCCCCATTCACATTACATCATCAAGGCTTCTTCGAGCAAATATGAAATGATACGAACATAGAGAAGAATCTTTCGTCAGGAGCAATCGATGGCACTCGCTAAGGTAAGGCAATACCGATGCTATTTGGCTCACTTGGACAATCATCAAAATCGAAAGAGGAAGAGTAGAAAGAAGAGGGAGAAAACAAAAATAAAGAACATAAAAAAATTACCTTTTTATTGCTTGCAGAAACGATGGAAGAAAGGAGGAGGTTACATTGATGTTACTCTCAACATAAATCTCTCTCTCTTACTTACATGAATCTTAGTCTAACCTACACTTACAAAGAAATAAAAATTGCATAAAATGAAAATAAAAAACCTACACTAAACAGAGTGAAAAACTTGCCTAAGAATCCTTCTCTGCTTCATCGTCCTCTGTACCTCGGATGTGTGGGGTATTTATAGCATAGAAATGGATAAGAAAATGAGTCGAAAGATAAGGGGAGCTGGCTATTTCTGAATTTGAATCCTCCCCTTATCTCTAAACTTAATTTGATATGGATATTCAATTCTGATCTGCAGCTTATTGGTGTGTTGATTGCTGAATATAACTTATCAAATGATAAAATTAAAAACAGTGATCGACGTAAGAGTTGTAGCCATTTAAGTCTTTTTTCTTGATCATCTTGAATCATCAGATTTGAGTTTCGGTAGCGAAAGTTTTGATTCAAATACTAAAATGTATTCAGTCTGAATCTGAATCAAAATTGCTTCATATCATCCATTGATATTCTCTCTAACCATTTATCCCTTTGGATTTTGAATTTAGACTCTGTATTTGATGTTATCTTCAGTTGATCTTTAACTAACCAAAATGGATTTATAGAAATCTAAATTTTACCGGTTTTCATTTGGTGTTATCTTTCTAATTTGCTCTGATCTTCAGTTGAACATTTGCCCCAATCCTTGATTTATTCTGGATGTGGTAATATCCTCATAGATCTTTAAGTTAATTGAACTGATTCACCAAAATCTGATTTTTAACTTACTAGATATGGGATCAACCTCAGCTAACCAAATAGATCCAATTAAATTTTATTTTAACTGGCATATATTTGATTTAATCCTCTTTCTTTCATGATTATCTTCTACAAAATAGACATTTAAGATAAGAAAATTAGCAGATTTATTACACGATAAATATAGGAGTGTAATGAAAAGAATGCAAAAAATGTGTACGATCACACCACCCACACCTATCTTTTGCTCGTCCTCGAGCAAAATAACGAAAACTAAACCAAAGATGTAACGGTCCCAGTCTTTATATTTCCAGTTATCACAATCATCATGCTTATCCTTAATCCAAGCGTGAGACCCATCAAGATACGACGTTCAGCTAACATCAGCCTACTTAAGGCTTTACAATATATTCCGCTCAAAATGCATATGTGATCTCAGCATGATATATCATATTTTCAAACATTAATCTGGACACTTCGGTAGGAAACATAGCCTACACATTACTATTTCATAAAACTCCACAATATTACACAAGATTCGAGTCAAGCACCTAATAATACAAGCATTTCAATATTTTATAAAAGTTCATGACAAGTATCAACATAGAAGTTTTACATAGTTTCTAAAACAATATATACATATCAAAAGAACATGCCAAAAGCGTGAAAATATCTCCCGCTGTCACCTATCCCGCATATTGCCATTAAGCGGGTCCCTTGCCTTTATCCAAATCGATAGCTCAGTGAGTAAAATAGTAATTATATGCATGACCATTACGTATGTCTATTTGGGATTTATCATCAGGTTAACAATTGTAATTTATACTATTTTTGCACATTTTTGAGTATTTGCTGAAGTCCTGACCATAACACAGTAATAGGTGTTATTAGTCGACTTGCCCACTTCTATAGTCGACTACTACTATTAGTCGACTGGGCTCTGACCCAAAGGATATTCACTCTCTGTTGGCTGCTTGTGACTTACCTAGTCGACTATCCTATCTTGTATAGTCGACTACACTTGGTACTAGTCGACTTATAAACCATTTATAGTCGACTAAGTCTTGACCAAAGAGATGCGTGCTCTCTGTTTATTACTTATAACAATTTTAGTCGACTATCTTATCTTGTATACTCGACTACTCTAAATACTAGTCGACTTATCACCATCTATAGTCGACTAATTATAGCTAAAAGAAGATGTCTACTCTCTATTTGCTGCCTATAACTAAAGCTAGTCGACTAACCTATCTTATATAGTCGACTAGGGGTGGTTTCCAGTGACTTATGTAACAAAATCTCACATCTATAGCCGACTTGGTCTGAGGGTTAGTCGACTTATATAGTTGAATTTGCCTGTATCTGTTGACTCATCACAGAGTCTAAAGTTAAAGAATTTTATATAGTTTTAACATGCAAATTCTATTTTAACCATATTAACATACTTGTTAAATATAAAATTGGACTCCCCCCTTTAGCCACCTCCGATTAAAACCGGTCCCTTCTTCCTATTCGTTATTCAACGAAATATTCTCCCCTTCGATCACCTCCGGTTCAACCCGGTCCCTTCCTCCTATACATTATCGTAATATTCTCCCCTTCGGTCACCTCCGATTCACCCGGTCCCTTCCTCCAAATATGCAATAATCATATTCTTCATGTAATAACAACATGTAAGGATTCATAGAGTAATGACAATATAATAATTTTCATAATTTCTACTTTACATCATGCCAACATTATGGAAGTCATTAACACGTATAAGTAACCACTTGCTAAATCATTAACATGCGAGCCTTTTCAAGATAACCAACATATTATGTCATCTTAATATATGTGTAGCCATAATATATGCATAGCATCAAGTATTATATTTATCTATAGAACTTCTTCTTCTAAAAAGGGCATGTGGTTGAGTATCATGTATACACAATAAAATTTATCAATCATGCACAATGATAAGCATATATGAAAATAGCTACAACATGATTACCATAAGATTATTTATAATGTACACATAAAATCTATAAACTATACACATGCAGTATCGTTTAATTTCACGTCCACTTATAACTTAGCAATTTTCACTTTATTTCATGTTTTACACTACCTACTATTATATTAGGTTTGGATGTTCTACTCACCCTTGAAGAGAATATCCCTTTATCAAGCTTGGTCACCGGTTATAATAGAGTGTACAAGACCATAACAATGTCATAATTAGTTTATAGTTAAAGAGTATAAGAGGGGTAGTAGTCTTAAGGATTTGCTTACCTTCTTCAACTAATATCACCCTCCTAACTTGATAACCTAGCCAACCTTGTTCTTCAAGAATTTCTTCTAAGGTGGTGTTAGATCACCAATTTTTTCATATTCTGTTAGGCCTTTGGAGGAGATAAAATAGGTAAAGGAAGCTTTTTTAGTATAAAGGAACTAAGGGAAGATTTGTGAGTGAATAAGAGGGAGAGAGTAAATGAGTGAGAGAAGAAAATGGAGGGGACAATTGCCTTGGGCTGCTGTTGCTTTGGCCGGTAGCAAAATGGAAGGGAGGGGGAGTTTTGGAGTTGAAAATGAAGAGAAAGAAAGAGTGTTGCCAAATGAGAGTTTTCTCCTCATCCCCTAATTTATACTTCAATTCCTTCAATGATATCATGCCAAATGCCCCCTAACACCATCTCTCTACACCTATACCTTATTCCTATCAGTAAGGTTCTCATCCCTCTCCCCTTCATGAAGCACTTGTACCAACAAGTATGTTGAGGGTAAGGTAAAGAAGTCAACATGTATGTGTGTGTATTTAAATCCATATACATACATACTAATATACATATACTAATATACGTATAGTATAAGCATCTTACATGAATATTTGTTTCCACATCACCTCCCTAAAGCATTCAAGTGTTAAGAAAAAGGTGATTAGTTAAGCAAGTGTTATATTCTACCCTCCTTATAGAAATTTCGTCCTCGAAACTCAACGTACCTTGGAATAAATGTGGATAGTTCTTCCGTATTTTCTCTTTCAGCTCCGAAGTTGCTTCTTCTATATGTTGATTCTTTCATAAAACCTTGACCAAAGAAATACTTTTGCTTCTCAATTGTTTCTCCTTGTGATCTAAGATTTGCACTGGCTTTTCCGTGTATGATATGTCTTTTTGTATTTGCAGAGGTCCATAGGAGATAATATGGTCAGGATCAGGTACGTACTTTCTTAACTGAGAGACATGAAATACATTGTGCATCCTCTTCAAAACAGGAGGTAAGGCTAAACGATAAGCAACCGGTCCAATTCTATCCAATATTTCAAATGGTCTAACATATCTAGGAGCTAATTTGTTCTTATTGCCGGCGCGTCTCACTCCCTTCATTGGAGATACCTTCAAAAACTTTATCCCCTACCTCAAATTCCAGTAGTTTGCGGCGATTATCTACATAAGCTTTCTGCCTGCTCTGGGTTGCCTTCATCCTCTCTTTAATTAATTAATCTTATCAGTGGCTTCTTGAATTATGTTAGGGCCGAATATCCTTCTATCCCCAACTTCCTCCCAATAGATCGGTGATCTACATTTTCTACCATATAATACTTCAAACGGAGGCATACCAATGGTGGACTGATAACTATTATTATAAGCAAACTCCACTAAAGGTAAATAGTTGTCCCAACTTCCCTCAAAATTTAATACACAAGTCCTCAGCATATCTTCCAATATTTGAATGGTCCTCTCTGACTGTCCATCTATTTGGGGGTGCACCGCTGTAGTGAGTTGCAACTTAGTGTCCATAGCTTCGAATATGCTTCTCCAAAATCTAGATTGAAATCTAGGATCCTGATCTGATACGATGGACTCAGGCACTCCATGCAGTTTAACTATTTCTCGGATATATACTTGAGCCAGCCGCTCCATAGAGTAATTGATCTGGATAGGTAGAAAATGGGCAGATTTAGTAAGTCTATCTACCACTACCTAGACTGTATCTAGTCCTTGGGATGTCCAAGGAAGTCCCGTAATAAAATCCATGGCAATGTGACACCACTTTCATTCAGGAATTGGTAATGGTACCAGCAATCCTGGGGGCTTCTTATGTTCTGCTTTCACTTGCTGACAGACTAAACACTTTTGGACAAACTTGAAAATATCCATTTTCATTCCATCCCACTAGAAGTTATGATGCGGATCCTGATACATTTTTGTGCTCCCCGGATGAGCTGTATACGGGGTACAATGAGCTTCCTGTATTATTTCTTTCTTAATCTCTGCTACATCTGGCACACATAATCTGCGTCTGAATCTGAGTACAACATCTTCAATTTGAAACTCCTTGAGTTCTCCTTCTTGTACTTTCTTCATAATTTTCTTTATTTGAGCATCTCTTTGTTGGGCCTTATTGATTTTATCATATAAATTAAATTGAATACTTACTTGATTCAATTGATACTTAGCATTGGACGGATCAATGACTCGCACTTCTACTTGCATTTCTTCTAGATCTCTTAATAATCTTATTTGGTGAGTTATCAAAGTGGCTACTGCTCCTCCTGATTTTCGACTCAAGGCATCAGCCACCACATTGGCCTTTCCCGGGTGGTATTAGATAGTAATATCATAATCTTTCATTAGTTCTAGCCATCTCCTTTGCCTCATATTCAGTTCTTTTTCTGTGAAAATGTACTTCAAACTTTTATGGTCAGTAAAGATTTCACAAAACACTCCATACAAGTAATGTCGCTAGATCTTCAAAGCAAAAATCACAGGGGCTAATTCCAAATCATGAGTGGGGTAATTTCTTTCATGAATTCTCAATTGTTGGGATGCATAGGCAATAACTCTCCCATGTTGCATTAACACACAACCCAGTCCCAATTTTGACGCATCACTATAGATGACAAATCCTTCAGTTCCCAAAGGTACAGTTAGAACAGGAGCAAATGTTAGCTTCGTTTTAACTTCAAGGAAGCTCTTATCTTGTTCTTCTCCCCATACAAACTTCTTATTCTTTCTAGTTAAATGTGTCAATGGTGCCACCATTAGAGAGAATCCTTTTACAAATCTTCTGTAGTATCCAGCTAACCCCAAGAAACTTCAAACTTCAGTAACAGTTGTGGGTCTAAGCCAGTTTTTGATTGCTTCAATTTTCATTGGATCTACTGATATTCCTTCCTTGGATATAATATGGCCAAGAAACCCTACCTGTTCCAACCAAAATTCACATTTCTTCAATTTATCATAAAGTTGCTTCTCCCTCAAGATTTAGAGGACAATTTTAAAGCGATTTTTATGATCTTCCCTATTCTTTGAATAGATCAAAATATCATCGATAAATACCACAACAAAATGATCAAGATATGTTTGGAACACTCGAGTCATTAGGTCCATAAATGCTGCTGGGGCATTAGTGAGTCCAAAATCCATGACTAGGAATTCAAAATGTCCATATCTTATTCTAAAAGCCGATTTGGACACATCTTCTGGCTTGACCTTTAACTGATGATATCCCGACCTAAGGTCTATCTTAGAAAATACACAAGACCCTCATAGTTGATCAAATAAGTCATCAATCCGAGGAAGCGGGTACCTATTTTTTATAGTGGCCTTATTAAATTCCCGATAGTCGACACATAATCTCATACTTCCATCCTTCTTCTTAACAAATAGTACTGGTGCCGCCCAGGGAGAGACACTCGGTCGGATGAAACCTTTATCTAATAATTCTTGTAGTTGAGTTTTAAGTTCTTTCATCTCTCCAGGAGCCATACGATATGGTGCTTTCGAAATTGGGGCAGTACCAGACATCACATCTATTACAAATTCTACATCTCGATCTGGGGGCAGTCCTGGTAAATCTTTCGGGAATACATCAGGAAATTCATTCACGACTAGAACAGTCTTAATTTTGATATCAGTTCTAGTGGTATCCAAATTGAAGCCATAAAACCTTAACATCCCTGTCTCATTAACTTGGTGGCTTTAATGGCCGATATGTAAGGTATATGATGACTAACTTTTACCCCTTCAAAAATAAATTCTGGAACTCCTTCCATTTTAAAGATGATCCTCTTCTTATTACAATCCACATGTGCACCACAAGCGGACAACCAGTCCATTCCTAAAATTGCATCAAACTCCATCTCGCCTAGCTTAATCAAATCAATAGATGTTTTCATCTCTCCAATCATCACTTCACAGTTCACATATTTAGTGTTAGCTATTATCTTTACCCCTATGGGTGTGGATACAACCAACTGAAATCCTAGGGGTTCTGATACTTGATTTAGTTTATAAGCAAAAACACTAGATATGAATGAATGAGTAGCTTCAGGATCAAACAATGCAAGAGCAATATGTTCTGATATGGAGATCATACCTTCTACTACTGCATTCGAGGCCATTGCTTCTCGATGGATCAATACAAAAGTTCTTCCTTGAGCCCTTGGCTGTTGTACAGATGATTGAGTTGCAGCAGGTCGTAGAGCGTTACTGGGCGGCATAAAATTATTGGTTGGTCCCCTGAAAGGGTTCATTCTCATAGCTGGCCTCTCACTTCCCCTACTCTGCCCTTGGCTTCCGCACTTCGTTGGGCAATTTTTCTTTAAATGGCCCATTCTTCCACAATTATAACAAGCCCTTCCTTGGATGCAGTTTCCAAAATGGTTTATCTTACACTTCTGGCACTAAGGGGCCTCCGAGATTCTGGGGTGGGACACAGAGGTAGCCTGTGCTTTCAAAAAAGTGTCTTTGTTCCTCAACCATGTTTCTCTGCCTCTGGCTCACCTCCTCTTTGAAGAGTGATATTAAATCCAAATCCTTTACTACTGGTGGTTCCCGGTGCCACCGACACTGATGGTCCTTGATATCGGGGACGCTTTGAGCTGGGAAATTCTTTCGCCCAGTCTTCATGACTTTCTTGCATATCCATCTCTACCTCCAAGGCTCTTTCCACAGCTTGTAGATAATTCTTTAATTGTAGAGGAATCAATCTGCCTCAAATTTCTGATTTCAGGCCCTTCACGAACCTCTTTGTCCTTTCTGCCTCACTCTTCACCAAGGCATCAACATGCCTGGATAATTGGGTAAACCTCTGGTCGTATTGGGACACATTCATATGATTTTGCCGTAATTCTAGAAATTCTGATGTCATCTTGTCTCTGGCCGTCTCTGGAACATTCTTTTCAGTGAATTTATTCACTAAGAATTCTTAAGTGATTGGTTCTCTTGTGCTTTTCACACTACTTTTCACTACCCTCCACCAGTGTTCTGCTTCCTTTTGAAACATAAAGGAAGAGAAAGATACTCTATGCTCATCGATACAATTTCTAACATCCAGAATCTTTTCTATCTGGAGAAGTCATGCCTCAGCTTGTAAGGGATCCACCTCCCCTTCAAATACTGGTGGTTTCATCTTTTAAAACTGTTCTAATGCTCGATGGGAATTGTTATCATATGCCCTTGTCAAACTGAGTGAGCCACTCCGGCATCACCCTTGGAGTTCCATGACCTCCTATCTAGACTTCTAAATCTTCATTATTGTCGATGGGTGTACACTTCCCATCACACTATAGTGTAACAAACCGAGCAATAATGATTCATTGGGTGGTAGTTGATTTAGATCCATGCGTCCTTCCTATAAGATAAGGACGTCTAGTCAACATACTTCACATATATGAAAACAAATTTTAGATAAATTTTTTAGTTTCATGCAATCACTTATATTCATTATCACTTGCAAACAAGCAACTTGCTATATATATTTATATACACCCAAAAACGGATACAAGGATATTACACTGATATATCTACCATTTGGATATCCAAACTAACCCAAGTGCATGCATACAAGATGTGTCAGGGCATATACTACAAAACTCCTAAGATATCCATCAACTAGCACACTAGGTTTACACATATATATACATACCAAAAGTAATTGCTCATAGATTCATTCCTCATAGGGTAGAGTCTCCTCACTCGAGTCCCCACTAGTACTGTTGCTATCCTCGCTATTATCCATGCCTTCCTCGGAGTCTTCCCATGGTAATTCGTCTCCTACACAACACCAGTCATCCAGATCATCATATAAATCCATGTCGTCTTCCCATTTTTCATCCCAAAAGACACCTCCATAAGTGAATCCTCTTCGGGTCTCTTCTTTTAATGCACTTGTATCCCCTATCTCTTTTACATCAAGTGAATCACCAATCAAACTCTCCGTATCGACAATGGTCAGTTCAGGCTCATTAGACGCTTGAGACTCAATCTCCTCATAGTCTATGTGGTCTGTGGATGAAAATATGACCTCTGGGTCAATCTCATCAGACTCATATCCCCAATCTATGGAAACTACCATCGAACTCGTACTCAAACTATCCGAGCTAGAGACCGGCCAATATATGTCAGAGTCTCCCATCTACATGTAAACAAGGAGTCATATCAATCTCAACCCATAAAAATAGTCTCGATATACTGTCATACAATAAGAAAGAAGCAATATATATACACACACACTCTTACACTTACACTTATCCTTAGTCTACCCGTAAGTTTCATGATTCAGAATAACTTAGGTTCAATAGATAATTCAATGCATTCCCTCGTCCCAATATTCCATACCACTAGTAGCTGTTACTGAGAGCCCACACTCTCAGTCAACTCACCCGAATCGAAATGTGTGGGCACCCCGATTCTGATGCGAGAAAATAATCAATTACCGTTTGACTCACGGTTAATCCGTCACATAAAACCCCCTACCTAACTATAATCACATATCCACACATATTAAGCCTAACAGTTTTCTATTGCCTCCTACCTTCGACTTAACCTTCTCCTTCTACCTATAACCCTTAGCTCTGATACCAACTGTAACTATCCCAGTCTTTATATTTTAGTTATCACAATCATCATGGTTATCCTTAATCCAAGCGTGGGACCCATCAAGGTACGACACTTCAATTTCGACTAACGTCAGCCTACTTAAGGCTTCACAATATATTCCGCTCAAAATGCATATGTGATCTCAGTATGATATATCATATTTCCAAATATTGATCTGACAGTCCGGTAAGAAACATAGCCTACACAATACTATTCCATAAAACTCCACAATATTACACAAGATTTGAGTCAAGCACCTAATAATACAGGCATTTCAATATTTTACAAAAGTTCATGGCAAGCACCAACATAGAAGTTTTACATAGTTTCTAAAACAATATATACATATCAAAAGAACATGCCAAAAGCGTGAAAATATCTCCCGCTGTCACCTATCCCGCATATTATCATTAAGCGGGTCCCTTGCCTTTATCTAAACCTGAAGGTGATTAATAAAACAGAGTGACGACAGCTCAGTGAGTAAAACAGTAATTATATGCATAACCATTACGTATGTCTATTTGGGATTTATCATCAGGTTAACAATTGTAATTTATACTATTTTTGCACATTTTGAGTATTTGCTGAAGTCCTGACCATAACGCAGTAATAGGTGTTATTAGTCGACTTGCCTGCTCCTACTATTAATCGACTTATATTGAAGCTATAGTCTACTGGGCTCTAACCCAAAGGATATTCATTCTCTATTGGCTGCCTGTAACTTACCTAGTCGACTACCCTATCTTGTATAGTCGACTACACTTTGTACTAGTCGACTTATAAACCATCTATAGTCGACTAAGTCTTGACCAAAGAGACGTGTGCTCTCTGTTTGTTACTTATAACAATTTTAGTCGACTACCCTATCTTGTATAGTCGACTACTCTAGATACTAGTCGACTTATCACCATCTATAGTCGACTAATTATGGCTAAAAGAAGATGTCTACTCTCTATTTGCTGCCTGTAACTAAAGCTAGTCGACTAACCTATCTTATATAGTCGACTAGGGGTGGTTCCAGTGACTTATGTAACAGAATCTCACATCTATAGTCGACTTAGTCTGAGGGTTAGTCGACTTATATAGTTGAAATTTGCCTGTATCAGTCTACTCATCTCAGAGTCTAAAGTTAAAGAATTTTATATAGTTTTAACATGTAATTTCTATCTTAACCATATTAACATACTTGTTAAACATAAAATTGTACTCCCACTTCGATCACCTCCAGTTAAACCCGATCCCTTCCTCCTATTCATTATTCAATGAAATATTCTCCCTTTCGATCACCTCCGGTTCAACACGGTCCCTTCCTCCTATACATTATCGTAATATTCTCCCCTTCGGTCACCTCCGATTCAACCCGGTCCCTTCCTCTAAAATGCAATAATCATATCCTTCATGTAATAACTACATGTAAGGATTCATAGAGCAATGATAACATAATAATTTTCATAATTTCTACTTTACATCATGCCAATATTATGAAAGTCATTAACATATATAAGTAACCACTTGCTAAGTTATCAACATGCGAGCCTTTTCAAGATAACCAACATATTATGTCATCTTAATATATGCGTAGTCATAAATATATGCATAGCATCAAGTATTATATTTATCCATAGAACTATTTCTTCTAAAAAGGGCATATGGTTGAGTACCATGTATACACAATAAATTTTTACCAATCATGCACAATGGTAAGCATACATGAAAATAGCTACAACATGATTACCATAAGAATATTTATAATGTACACATAAAATTTATAAACTATACACATGCATTATCGTTCAATTTCACGTCCACTTATAACTTAGCAATTTTCACTTTATTTCAATCTTTACACTACCAACTATTATATTAGGGTTTGGATGTTCTATTCACCCTTGAAGAGAATATCCCTTTATCGAGCTTGGTCACCGATTATAATAGAGTCTACAAGACCATAACAATGTCATAATTAGTTTATAGTTAAAAGAGTATAAGAGGGGTAGTAGTCTTAAGGATTTGCTTACCTTCTTCAACCAATATCACCCTCCTAACTTGGTAACCTAGGACAACCTTTTTCTTCAAGAATTTCTTCTAAGGTGATGTTAGATCACCACTTTTTCATGTTCTATTCGGCCTTTTGGAGGAGATAAAATAGATAAAGGAAGCCTTTTTAGTATAAAGGAACTAAGGGAAGATTTGTGAGTGAATAAGAGGGAAAGAGTAAATGAGTGAAAGAAGAAAATGGAGGGGAAAATTGCCTTGGGCTGCTGTTGATTTGGCCGACAGCAAAATGGAAGGGAGGGGGAGTTTTGGAGTAGGAAATGAAGAGAAAGAAAGAGTGTTGCTGTAACACCCCGCTCCCAGAATACGTACTTAGTTGCGTATTCAGATTTTTTGATCGTATTTTTTGATTTACTTCCTGTATTTGTTTTGCTTTATGAATTATTTATATGATCGTTTTGCCTTGGATCTGGATTCGTGAACTCGGAGTCAGCCTTAATCAGAACCGGGAACCCGATCCTAGTGAATTGCTCGATTTGGTCTTTTCGCTATTCCGATTTGACCGATTTCAGTTTTAAACATCGTTTTTCAATATTTTAGATTTTCTATTATTTTCTGAAATTTTCCTCAATTAAGTTGTAAATCTTCAAAACCAGTGTCGACCAGTGCCACTGACCGATTCTCGGATTTTTAATTTACAAACGGAGTTGAATTTCTAAAAACGGCTTTCACATAATTTCTTAAAATCATATTTTCTATCTAAATACTTTTTCTAAGATTTTTCGGATTTTATCAAAATCCGGCCAATCCGGTGTAGACCGAGATTGACGGTTGACTTCAGGATTTTTATTTTAAAAATGGGATTTTATTTATAAAAACCGATTTCACCAAAAATCTTTTTATAACACTTATTATTTTTGAGAATTTTTGGGAAGCTTTTCAAGTTACTTTATTTTTTGGACTTTTCCGGAGTTTTCGGTGTTTTCCCAGATACCGGAATAGTGTCCAGATATTTTTTCACTTTTCTCTCTCCTCGCTAGACGCGAGTTTCACCAACTTGGATTCCGCATTTAATGCAGAGATCCTCTCCATACTGCAATTAATACATTTCAGATCAACTCCCATCAAGTCAAATCTGACTTTTGTCCTTTTGTTAAACGCAACCTTCGCACTTCCCTGGACGCGGCTTTAAATTCCGCATTTGGCTCATTTTGGCCTAAACGCAGGCATAAAGGCTGCGTTTGGAAAGGGAGACGCAAGTTCTCCTTGTGTGTTCTTTTGTTTTGAAAAGTGCAACATTATTATATTCATTCACATCCTTTATATAAATGCCTCCACTCCTTCTCTCTCATTCATTTTTCCTTTCTTTCTTCTTCTTGTTTCCTGCAACCACCAACAGAGAGCATGGCAGCCCATTTCCATGGGTTTGAGCCATGTTCCCTCCTTTGGCTAGCCATTTCTCCACCATCTCCTCCTCCATTTCCACCACCAACACCACCACCTCATTCTCCTCCATCTCCTCCTCCATTTCAACCACAACACCACCTCCACCATCATCTTCTTCCTCTTCTTTTTCACCCAAATGACCCATTAACCTCCATAGCTTCATCACCATCTCCACCACCTCATTCTCCTCCATCTCCTCCTTCATTTCTACAACAACAACAACCATACCACCATCTCCTCCACCTTCTTCTTCCTCTTCTTTTCTACCAAACAACCCACCAACTTCACCACCCTCTCCACCACCATATACACCACCTTGGCCACCAACGACCATGCCACCTTCATCCCCGCATCGTGCTCTTTCCGATGACCTATAGCTTCGCTCTCCGAAGCTTCGTTTCCAAAACTCCAACTTTTGATTTTACACTATACTTGCACCACAAGATGCTTGGGTTTGGGCTTGAGCTATCAGATTCTGGCCGTCTCCGGCCAACTCCGGCCACCTCATTTGGATTGGGGCCGAGTTCTTCTTCGTCGGCAATATCTCCGGTGATTATTCCGGTAATCGTTTACGATTATTCCGGTAATCATTTCGGTGAAAATTGCAACGACACCACCACCAAAGAGATCACCTTTTCCCTGTCTCTCTCTTTCTATCTGTTGATTGTTAGAAGCGGATTTTACCTCCTGCGTCCAAGCAATTCCTTAACGCGACCTTCGCGTTCTTGCATCGACACAACGCGGATCCCATGCCCGCGTTTGTGTTCTATTCATTTTGTCGTGACGCAGAGTTTATACTCGCGTCCGCGTTCTCTTCACGTCCTGACTTGAACGCAGGTCTCGAACCTCGCGTTGTGGCATCCATGTGACGCGACTCCCGCGTCTGCTATTTTCCCGCGTCTGCTTATTTCCCCGCGTCTGCCTATTTTCCCGCATCTGCTTCCCGCATCTGCCTCCCGCATCTGGATTCCAGAACTTGGGATTTCACAGTGTTTTCCAGAATTTTAGGCGAGTGTTCTCGCTCTCGCCTCCATTTGGGTTTCCCGCTTCGTCGGGTCGACATGTACTTTATTTCATGTTTTCATGTATTGGGCTGAGTCCCTGTATTTGTGTATGGCCGAGTGCCAATACCTGGACATGTATTGCTCTGTGACGAATGCTTGTATTATGTGGTACTAACATTGCAGGTCTTTCCGTTCTTCAGCCTCCGGTCACTCACTGTCTCGAAAGAGAAGTGATTGGGACCGACAGGTCTTTCCGTTCTTCATGCCTCCGGTCACTCACTGTCTCGAAAGAGAAGTGATTGGGACCGACAGGTCTTTCCGTTCTTCATGCTTCCGGTCACTCACTGTCTCGAAAGGGAAGTGATTGGGACCGTCAGGTCTTCGGCTCCGCCTGGTTATCATGATCAGCGTTCAGCGCTTTACCACTAGATTCGTCTAGGCGAGTTGCTGCCGGATTTTTCACTCGCACTTTAAGTCGGGTCGTCCCGGTGACCTCGCCAGGCGCTCCAGTGTTAAATACTGTTTGCTGTTTGTGCCTCCAGCTTACTCAGCTCCGTTTGATTATACTCAGCTACTACTCTATCACATGCCATGTATTTACCTGATGTGTTACCACTTGACATGCCATTATTTCATACTTGTAATTTACATGCTATTACTTGGCAAGACCCCTTGTTATGACATGACTTGCCATCGGACTAATATCAATCTCTTGACATGAATTGTCACCTGCCAATATCACCATCTTGTCATGCTATCCCTTGACACCCGGCATGATATACTTGACCTGTGATTATCTCATTTACGGGAATATTGTACTTGTTATCCTGTATTATATATACAGTGACCTGAATCTATAGTACTCATGTACTCCTGAACTCCTGATCATGTCTTGTACCTGCTATTCCCGTAAATTGATAATCACATATTAAATTCTAATAAGATAACTTGCACCCGGTTTGGGGGAAACTGATGGGCCCTGATTAATCATGTTTATGGTGGTCTTATCGAGCCGCGCGTGGCCACATACTTGAGGGATCACCTGGCGGCCACCAGGGATTCCGTGGGGTGTGCTGGCACCCCTACTCCTGTTTATTCCTGCCGGGTATGCACACGCCCTAGGCCTATTTCTATGGGATCTGCGATACTCTATTCCTGTTCGGGCGTAAATAAGTCCCGGTACCTAGCGGTACGTTCCGGCTCAGCACCGGATACTCCTGAACCGTTGTCCCGGGCATGTACGGGGCCCATCCGAAACATGATTCATCGAACTTTATCAGTTTCCAAAATAACTTGCTATATAAGTTGTAAGCGGAAGTATGTGGAATGGGACACATACTGAAGCCTGGAACTTAGACGGCCCTAATTATAATAAAAGACTAATATATACAATTTGTTGTGTTGTTTTGTAATTCGGGTTGTATGCGCTTGGATTACGGTGATATGAGATAAAGATATATAGATGAGGGTTTCCTTGTTTGGATTATTCCTTCGATGTACTAGTCTCATGGAGCCGTGACCTAAGCTTGTGCGATCGGTTTTGCTTGTATCGGCTTTATTCGGTTTTATCGGTTTTTATCGGTTTTATGTTAATTTAGGAGATATCTGGTGTTGTCCTATCTATTCTACTTCTCACCACCTTACCTGCTCTTATCTTGTCATACCATGAGTACTTCCTGCCTGATAGCACTTGTTACATATCTACCTGCTTATACATGCTCCTGCTCACGACACGGTTTTCAATGCATGATTATGATTCGGTTTTATCGATACACTTGTACTTATCTCAGCACGCCATCTGGCATTTGTATCACTACTCGCCTGGGGAGTTTCATCTGACTCCCCTGGATCCTCATGTCCAGGTAATGGAGCTTGGAGCGTGTGAATTCTCCCAGTTGCTGATCAGAGTGGCGCAGCGGTAGCGTGGATCTCCAGCAGACCGTTCAGAGCTCTATCCTTCCAGGCCCCCTTGTTCGGCTCCAGAGTTTTCCTGTTATGACTCTGAGCCTATCTTTGTACTATTCATACTTGTATATCTCTTTGTAATCTCGCAATTGCGCATATCAGTGATGTAATATTCATGTAATATTGGATCACCTCTGGTGATAACTTTGTAATTGTACTCATGTGTTGGAATGTATAATGCACCACTTGCTTCCGTACTCTGATTCTTGCCTGTACTGATGCTTAGCGTATATGCGTGAGGGTATTTCTGACCTGCGTATATACGTTGCAGTAACGTCTCCGTACCCGCCGGGATCGGGGCGTTACAGGGTGGTATCAGAGCCTAGGCTCTCGCATCCTCAGTACGTCCAGATGGCAAATTAATGGTAAAGAAATTTGCAACTGGAGTTGCTTGAGTCCTGGTTATACACTCCAACTACAAGTGCAGAGTTATCTATTCATTCTTGATCATCTTTCCTTTGATTCCTAGTCCCTTCCATATATCCACTGTTTTGATTTTTCGAAGCCTTTATACCAACTTAAGATATGAATAGACTAGAGAGGTAGCGGCTGGTTCTGAGTGAAGCTATGATATGATCCCTTCGGACAACTCTATGAAGCTTGGGTTTTCTCAGGATTGATCCCGATTGGGTTATCTTTCAGAAGTCAGTTGTCGGGATTCTCTACGGGTATTCTATATTCTCGGCTATATCTTTCAGAGTGATCGATGCCTGGTCTTCGGAATTCTTAATTATCGGTCTTATTTGGCATCGTTTAAAGATTTATGCGGCAGGAAGTGCAGAAGATGTCTATATTCAGATTATTGTTCAGTCGACTTGGGAAGCCCTACCTGCAGTGATTCATATCTTGATTGGTATAATTCCTGTCCTTGTCCCTCTTGTGTTCATCTTTCCCTTATCGAAATTGCGAGGACGCAATTTTTTTGTAAGGTGGATGGATTGTAACACCCCGCTCCCAGAATACGTACTTAGTTGCGTATTCAGATTTTTTGATCGTATTTTTCGATTTACTTCCTGTATTTGTTTTGCTTTATGAATTATTTATATGATCGTTTTGCCTTGGATCTGGATTCGTGAACTCGGAGTCAGCCTTAATCAGAACCGGGAACCCGATCCTAGTGAATTGCTCGATTTGGTCTTTTCGCTATTCCGATTTGACCGATTTTAGTTTTAAACATCATTTTTCAATATTTTAGATTTTCTATGATTTTTTGGAATTTTCCTGAATTAAGTTGTAAATCTTCAAAACCAGTGTCGACCAGTGCCACTGACCGATTCTCGGATTTTTAATTTACAAACGGAGTTGAATTTCTAAAAACAGCTTTCACATAATTTCTTAAAATCATATTTTCTATTTAAATACATTTTCTAAGATTTTTCAGATTTTATCAAAATCCGGCCAACCGGTGTAGACCGAGATTGACGGTTGACTTCAGGATTTTTATTTTGAAAATGGGATTTTATTTCTAAAAACCGATTTCACCAAAAATCTTTTTATAATACTTATTATTTTTGAGAATTTTTGGGAAGCTTTCCAAGTTACTTTATTTTTGGACTTTCCGGAGTTTTCGGTGTTTTCCCAGATACCGGAATAGTGTCCAGATATTTTTTTACTTTTTCTCTCTCCTCGCTAGACGCGAGTTTCACCAACTTGGATTCCGTATTTAATGCAGAGATCCTCTCCATACTGCAATTAATACATTTCAGATCAACTCCCATCAAGTCAAATCTGACTTTTGTCCTTTTGTTAAACGCAACCTTCGCACTTCCCTGGACGCGGCTTTAAATTCCGCGTTTGGCTCATTTTGGCCTAAACGCAGGCATAAAGGCTGCGTTTGGAAAGGGAGACGCAAGTTCTCCTGGTGTGTTCTTTTGTTTTGAAAAGTGCAACATTATTATATTCATTCACATCCTTTATATAAATGCCTCCACTCCTTCTCTCTCATTCATTTTTCCTTTCTTTCTTCTTCTTGTTTCCTGCAACCACCAACAGAGAGCATGGCAGCCCATTTCCATGGGTTTGAGCCATGTTCCCTCCTTTGGCTAGCCATTTCTCCACCATCTCCTCCTCCATTTCCACCACCAACACCACCACCTCATTCTCCTCCATCTCCTCTTCCATTTCAACCACAACACCACCTCCACCATCATCTTCTTCCTCTTCTTTTTCACCCAAATGACCCATTAACCTCCATAGCTTCATCACCATCTCCACCACCTCATTCTCCTCCATCTCCTCCTTCATTTCTACAACAACAACAACCATACCACCATCTCCTCCACCTTCTTCTTCCTCTTCTTTTCTACCAAACAACCCACCAACTTCACCACCCTCTCCACCACCATATACACCACCTTGGCCACCAACGACCATGCCACCTTCATCCCCGCATCGTGCTCTTTCCGATGACCTATAGCTTCGCTCTCCGAAGCTTCGTTTCCAAAACTCCAACTTTTGATTTTGAACTATACTTGCACCACAAGATACTTGGGTTTGGGCTTGAGCTATCGGATTCCGACCGTCTCCGGCCAACTCCGGCCACCTCATTTGGATTGGGGCCGAGTTCTTCTTCGTCGGCAATATCTCCGGTGATTATTCCGGTAATCGTTTACGATTATTCCGGTAATCATTTCGGTGACAATTGCAACGACACCACCACCAAAGAGATCACCTTTTCCCTGTCTCTCACTTTCTATCTGTTGATTGTTAGACGCGGATTTTACCTCCTGCGTCCAAGCAATTCCTTAACGCGACCTTCGCGTTCTTGCATCGAAACAACGCGGATCCCATTCCCGCATCTGTGTTCTATTCATTTTGCCGTGATGCAGAGTTTATACTCGCGTCCGCGTTCTCTTCACGTCCTGACTTGAACGCAGGTCTCGAACCTCGCGTTATGGCATCCATGCGACGCGACTCTCGCGTCTGCTATTTTCCCGCGTCTGCTTATTTCCCCGCGTCTGCCTATTTTCCCGCATCTGCTTCCCGCATCTGCCTCCCGCATCTGGATTCCAGAACTTGGGATTTCACAGTGTTTTCCAGAATTTTAGGCGAGTGTTCTCGCTCTCGCCTCCATTTGGGTTTCCCCGCTTCGTCGGGTCGACATGTACTTTATTCCATGTTTTCATGTATTTGGCTGAGTCCCTGTATTTGTGTATGGCCGAGTGCCAATATCTGGACATGTATTGCTCTGTGACGAATGCTTGTATTATGTGGCACTAACATTGCAGGTCTTTCCGTTCTTCAGCCTCCGGTCACTCACTGTCTCGAAAGAGAAGTGATTGGGACCGACAGGTCTTTCCGTTCTTCATGCCTCTGGTCACTCACTGTCTCGAAAGAGAAGTGATTGGGACCGACACGTCTTTCCGTTCTTCATGCCTCCGGTCACTCACTGTCTCGAAAGGGAAGTGATTGGGACCGTCAAGTCTTCGGCTCCGCCTGGTTATCATGATCAGCGTTCAGCGCTTTACCACTAGATTCGTCTAGGCGAGTTGCTGCCGGATTTTCCACTCGCACTTTAAGTCGGGTCGTCCCGGTGACCTCGCCAGGCGCTCCAGTGTTAAATACTGTTTGCTGTTTGTGCCTCCAGCTTGCTCAGCTCCGTTTGATTATACTCAGCTACTACTCTATCACATGCCATGTATTTACCTGATGTGTTACCACTTGACATGCCATTATTTCATACTTGTAATTTACATGCTATTACTTGGCAAGACCCCTTGTTATGACATGACTTGCCATCGGACTAATATCAATCTCTTGACATGAATTGTCACCTGCCAATATCACCATCTTGTCATGCTATCCCTTGACACCCGGCATGATATACTTGACCTGTGATTATCTCATTTACGGGAATACTGTACTTGTTATCCTGTATTATATATACAGTGACCTGAATTATAGTACTCATGTACTCCTGAACTCCTGATCGTGTCTTGTACCTGCTATTCCCGTAAATTGATAATCACATATTAAATTCTAATAAAACAACTTGCACCCGGTTTGGGGAAAACTGATGGGCCCTGATTAATCATGTTTATGGTGGTCTTATCGAGCCGCGCGTGGCCACATACTTGAGGGATCACCTGGCGGCCACCAGGGATTCCGTGGGGTGTGCTGGCACCCCTACTCCTGTTTATTCCTGCCGGGTATGCACACGCCCTAGGCCTATTTCTATGGGATCTGCGATACTCTATTCCTGTTCGGGCGTAAATAAGTCCCGGTACCTAGCGGTACGTTCCGGCTCAGCACCGGATACTCCTGAACCGTTGTCCCGGGCATGTACGGGGCCCATCCGAAACATGATTCATCGAACTTTATCAGTTTCCAAAATAACTTGCTATATAAGTTGTAAGCGGAAGTATGTGGAATGGGACACATACTGAAGCCTGGAACTTAGACGGCCCTAATTATAATAAAAGACTAATATATACAATTTGTTGTGTTGTTTTGTAATTCGGGTTGTATGCGCTTGGATTACGGTGTTATGAGATAAAGGTATATAGATGAGGGTTTCCTTGTTTGGATTATTCCTTCGATGTACTAGTCTCATGGAGCCGTGACCTAAGCTTGTGCGATCGGTTTTGCTTGTATCGGCTTTATTCGGTTTATCGGTTTTTATCGGTTTATGTTAATTTAGGAGATATCTGGTGTTGTCCTATCTATTCTACTTCTCACCACCTTACCTGCTCTTATCTTGTCATACCATGAGTACTTCCTGCCTGATAGCACTTGTTACATATCTACCTGCTTATACATGCTCCTGCTCACGACACGGTTTTCAATGCATGATTATGATTCGGTTTTATCGATACACTTGTACTTATCTCAGCACGCCATCTGGCATTTGTATCACTACTCGCCTGGGGAGTTTCATCTGACTCCCCTGGATCCTCATGTCCAGGTCATGGAGCTTGGAGCATGTGGATTCTCCCAGTTGCTGATCAGAGTGGCGCAGCGGTAGCGTGGATCTCCAGCAGACCGTTCAGAGCTCTATCCTTCCAGGCCCCCTTGTTCGGCTCCAGAGTTTTCCTGTTATGACTCTGAGCCTGTCTTTGTACTATTCATACTTGTATATCTCTTTGTAATCTCGCAATTGCGCATATCAGTGATGTAATATTCATGTAATATTGGATCACCTCTGGTGATAACTTTGTAATTGTACTCATGTGTTGGAATGTATAATGCACCACTTGCTTCCGTACTCTGATTCTTGCCTGTACTGATGCTTAGCGTATATGCGTGAGGGTATTTCTGACTTGCGTATATACGTTGCAGTAACGTCTCCGTACCCGCCGGGATCGGGGCGTTACAGTTGCCAAATGAGAGTTTTCTCCTCATCCCCCTATTAATACTTTAATCCCTTTAATGATATCATGCCAAGTGCCCCCCTAACACCATCTCTCTATACCTATACCTTACTCCTATAAGTAAGGTTCCATCCCTCTCCCCTTCATGAAGCACTTGTACCAACAAGTATGGTGGAGGTATGGTGAAGAAGTCAACATGCATGTGTGTGTGTATTTAAATCCATGTACATACATACTAATATACACATACTAATATATGTATAGTATAAGTATCTTACATGAATACTTATTTTCACATCACCTCCCTAAAGCATTCAAGTGTTAAGAAAAAGGTGATTAGTTAAGGCAAGTGTTACAAAAGATTATTAGACCACTTTCGCAGGTCACGCAATTGCATTGAGCATGTACAACAAGCCATTAAACGTCTAGGTTTTCCCTAGAGGATGAGTTTTCTCTCGTGAGGGTTTTCAGTGGATTACACCCACAAAATCCATAATGAAAGAGAAATAAAGTATTAGTATTTTGAAAACACATTTTGAAAAAGAAAAATATTTGAAATATTATTGTAAGAATTAAGTAATCTATAAGTTATAGGAAAACTGAACTTTTCATTCCTAAACTTAGTCTTTATTTAAAAACTTATTATCAATAAGGCAAGGAGTCAAACTATATTTCTCATCTAGTCTAATATTTTACCCTAAATTATATGCACCTTTGTGACCGTGAATTCTGACTAGGGTTCTTTAACTCTAACTCTTATGCCTTATTTTCTTCTCTTTTCTTTTTTTTATTTTTGATGATATTATTTTTTAGTTCTATTTAGGCTTTCTAATCGGCCCATGTAATGAGCCTTTAATCGGTGACTCCCAAACCAAACAGTCTTAGGGCACCAGTGAGAAAAACACCTTAAAAACTTAAGGACTCGAGCAAATAAGGCTACAAAACTAAAGATTTTATTATATGAAACACTTTTAGGCGTGAATACTAATGCTTTATGAGGCACAAATACCCAGCTTAATCAGAAGATTTTTGATATAAGTGTATATATATATATTTCTTTTCTTTTTTTATATAAGGCATAAGAATTTTTATTTTTGAACCCTGAGTGTGTAAGTGTATAAAGCATGCATATTTTATTAAGGTAAAAATCAAGACTAAATTACTTTTTCAAATTTTCTTCCTAACTCTAGAAATCAAACAAATAATCTTATTTTGACCAAGTATAAGAAATCCTAATTATGATTCTCCTATTCCTTAAAATTGACTTAATTTCTTACAAAAAATATGTCAAAATATTACTTTCTTTTCAAAAAGTTTTTTTAAAGAAAGAAAAATATTAATTTTTTATTTTAAATAAAAAGAGAACCTATGTTATGCTAGAACCCTCCCCCACACCTATCTCATGTATTGTCCCCAATGTATGAATGAATGCTTAACTTCATGAAAAGAAGAAAGGGAAGGATAATGTTAGGTCAAGGTGGTGGTTCCGGAGGTGTCGGATTGGGCCAAGCGTTGCTACCCAATCAAAATAATGTAGCAGTTTACGAAACCCACCTTTATTTACCTCTTTTTTATTTACATATTTACAGTCCCCCATATGAATAGGATCATGAAAGATTCTATCATCAAACTTCTTTCCTTTACATGACCAGTCATGGAAAATCATCACGGAGTTATCATGGTCTATACCTATGTCCAACAAAAGAATGTGACTTGGTGGAATGGTTGACTTGAGCTTAAGAATGATAGGTTCAGGGATCAATACTAACTTAAGAAAATCAACTATGGGTTCGAGAGTCAGTTTTGGTTCAAGAGTTAGAGTCCAAATCCAAAAATTGAAATTCACATTCTTTTTCCATCAATGGAATGTGACTATCCAAAATTGGTGATTCAATTTCTAGATCTATGGGTACGAGAATAAACGTTGGCTAAAAAAATTGGTCCAAATTGGGTAAGAATACCGGAGTCAACATAGATTTGAAGATGGGAACTGAATCACAAAGTTGGGGATCGGGTTCACATTCAAATCAAGTTCAATCTCATTACAATGAAAACTTATCAATTCATTAATGGGTTGATATTAGTCAAGTTTAAGGTTTAGTGAAGAAATTGAATCTTGGTCAGAGTCTTCAAGATACCATGATTCTGGGTTTTCATCAATATGGTTAGAAGTGTCGGGAATAGTCAAAGATTAGGTAGGGAGAGTTTTCTTATTCCTATGCATGTTTTCCAATCGACTAATTCTATCATATCGAGTGGATCACTTTGGAATTGAATCATAGATTCCATACTCTTTTCTAAGTCAGTATGTTCTACTTGACAAGTAGAGTAAGGATCTGTGATTTGAAAATTTTGACGGAATTTTGAGTCTTCTAGAATATAAATTCGTCGCTCAAGCTCTTCTAAAGCTTCCATCCTCTTTTCTCAGTCAATTGATTCTTCTAATGGTTGATCAGGAGAAGGAGTATATGAAGCTGGGTGTTGATAAGATGGTTGACAATATGACTCGGGGTAGTTATATCCCCAATGGCTATGTGAAGAATAGTGATGATTATTCCAGTCTTATTCATAGTATTGGGACTGGGGCATGTATTGAATCGGATAAGATCAATCCGACACACTAGATTGGTTAAAGTTATGATATACTGGGTTGGTAATATCTGAAAAAGAGGTCAGGGTATAACATGGATTTCTATTAAAATTGAAAAAATTATTGTTATAAGCCATATCACACAAGAAATGTCAAAAAAAAAAAAAATCTAACTTAAGTTAGAGTAGACTTAGACCTAAACGACTCCTAACTGGTTAGGCTACCCACGGGGGGTATATTGCTGAATCTGACCACAAATTAATCGGCAAGGTAGGGAAAAGATTGATAGGAGGTATCTGTGCTTAAAAGCAACGACCTAATTAAGCCAAACCACCAGCCTTTGGGGTTTCGCCGCTCAATCCCTAACCTTTAACACCGATTCAGTAAGAGTCAAATACTAATCAACTTTCCCCTTAGATCAGTCTCCTATTGAGTCCGAGATGTCCCTAGGGCTAATGTCTACTCAGTTTTAGTTAGACTTGGATTAGTGAGTGAGAAGATTATTTGTGGACTAAGGAAGGGTAATGACTTTCCCACCTTATCTTATTTATACGAGCCCTTAATTCAGTTTAGTACAGTGTACAAGTATATAGAAAAAGTAACACTCAAGAAATATTTCATACAAGAATGAACCTTACACTAAATGCTATGCATACATACCTTGGCTCCAGTACTCTTCAATAGTAAATAGAAAATGTAACAAATAGACACGTACCTAAATACAAAGTCTAAACTATTTTTTGCATTTACAATTAACCTTTTACTATTAAATTAGAAATGTATGTACAGTGAGTCAAATAAGAAAATAAATAATTACAGATAATTAAACTTTACAATTCAGCCAACCTGTAAAAAATACAGGTTAGTAGTTCACTCAGATAGCCACTGAAATGTAGCAAATCTGAGGGCTTCTGGGCTATACTTTCTTGAGGAAAGTCCAAGGCCACTTATTTATCCACTGTAACAAAAATTTTCTTGATATCTATCACTACACATCAAGAAAAAAGAAGAGAGTTAACCAACAATAAAAATTTAAAAAGAAAATTACTTACCATCCCTCCCCGGCAACGGCGCCAAAATTTGATTGAGGTTAATCCTGCACGCAAAAATACAGAATTTTAGAAATACAAAATAGAAGTGCAAGATACTCAATGCTACCACAATAGCTAGTATCTATGTAGGTCGTGATCCTCAAGGAGAGACTAGCGATGAAAGGTTTTTGCAAGTTCTCTTTTAAGTTACAAAAAATAGTTAAAGTTCTTCTTTTAGTTCTTGAAAAGAAAAAGAAATAAGTTATGTTAAATTATGAAAGTGGTAAATAGAAGGAGATGATGATTTTGTACAAAGAAAGTGAAAAATAGTAGAGATTTGATGATGAAAGTGATCTAAACTAAAGATTAAAGAAAAGAAAGAAAACCTAAAAGAAATACTTACTTTTTTCGGTTGATGGCTTACCTAGAATCCTTGCATATTTACCTTGATCTGGAGGTGATCAGCGCATAACCCATTAGATTAACTCAATCCCAATTCACATTACATCATCAAGGCTTCTTCGAGCAAGTATGAAATGATACGAACATAAGGAAGAATACATCGTCATTAGCTATCGATGGCACTCGCTAAGGCAAGACAATACCGATACTATTTGACTCATTTAGACTATTATCAAAACCGAAAGAGGAAGAGTAGAAAGAAGAAGAAGAAAACGAAAATAAAGAAAAACATAAAAAAGTTACCTTTTTATCGCTTGCAGAAACGATGGAAGAAAGGAGGAGGTTACATCGTTGTCACTCTCAACATAAATCTCTTTATCTTACTTATATGAATTTTATTCTAACCTATGCTTATAAAGAAATAAAAATTACATAAAATGAAAATAAAAATCTACACCAAAAAAAATGAAAAACTAGCCTAAGAATCTTTCTCTGCTTCATTGTCCTCTGTACCTCTGATGTGTGGGGCATTTATAGCATAGAAATGGATAATAAAATGAGTTGAAAGATAGGGGGAGCTGGCTATTTCTGAATTTGAATCCTCCTCTTATCTCCAAACTTGATTTGATATGGATATTCAATTCTGATCTACAGCTTGTTAGTGTGTTAATTACTGAATATAACTTACCAAATGATAGAATTAAAAATAATGATCAACGTAAGAGTTGTAACCCTTTAAGTCTTTTTTCTGGATCATCTTGAATCATCAGATTTGATTTTCGATAGTGAAAGTTATGATTCAAATACTAAAATGTATCCAATCTGAATCTAAGTCAGAATTGCTTCATCTCATCCATTGATCTTCTCTCTATCCATTTATCCCTTTGGATTTTAAATTTGGACTCTATATTTGACGTTATCTTCAGTTGATCTTTAGTTAACCAAAATTGATTTATAGAAATCCGAATTTTACCGATTTTCATTTGGTGTTATCTTTCTGATTTACTTTGATCTTCAACTAAATATTTGCCCCAATCCTTGATTTGTTCTGGATGTGGTGATATCCTCATAGATCTTTAAGTTAATCGAATTGATTCACCAAAATTCAATTTTTAATTAACTAGATATGGGATCATCCTCAGCTAACCAAATAGATCCAGTTAAATCTGATTTTAACTGATATTTATTTAGTTTAATCCTCTTTCTCTCCATGATTATATTCTACAAAATAGACATTTAAGACAAGAAAATTAGCAGATTTATTACACGACAAATGTAAGAGTGTAATGAAAAGAATGCAAAATATGTGTACGATCTCTTTCCAACGTGGAAGAGGGACGATAAATTAAGCTCAGAAACCTTGACACATCAGGGAACACTATTGTAACCACCATATTCATAGTGAATTTCTCTCATCTCTCCATGTTTTTCTCCCATTTGGATTTCTACATAATTTTTTGTGTTTGCATTAGATTTCTATGATTTGTTTTTTCCATCTCCACAAATTTGGTGCATGGATTAATTCCTTAGGAAATTACTCACAGCATTTGGTGTTTTCATTAAGATCTTCTGAATTCATACTCAGGGTCTCTCCCCACCTAATAATCTTTCTCTAAACAACCTCCTGCTATTGATATGGCTCCACCAAGAAAGCATGTTACCCATGCTACAATCGTTGTCCCCGCCGCTCCGAAAGGAAAGGAGAGAACTATTGAAGCGCTCGAGCCTGCGGACCATCGACCCAACCCATCCGATGTCCACATCTCCGGTGTCGAATATTCTCATTCAAGCTCTGTTCACCACGGGGATGCTGGCTGTCGAGTCTAAACCCTAACACACTAGCGAGCAACTCCTCGAGATGCTTTTCACTCTACAAAAGCAGATGGAGGACCAGCAAATAGAGATTATCCGACTCCACAAGGCGGCCGCTCGTGAAAAATATGTTGCGACCTATGTCCAGACATGACAACTCAAACAAGTCTGGGGACTACGAAAGTCGCAATCTTCCCCTACTACGGAAGAAAATGCGTGGACTCCCCCATCAGCACCGCGTACGTGGGAATCCGCACACTCCACCAGAAGCTT
Organism: Agave tequilana; assembly: GCA_038442645.1. Lineage (NCBI taxonomy): Eukaryota > Viridiplantae > Streptophyta > Magnoliopsida > Asparagales > Asparagaceae > Agave > Agave tequilana. The sequence goes on from JAVJIF010013898.1 coordinate 58,297, forward strand.
AAGACGCGACCGGTTAGGACTCAAAGTGATGACGAGGATTCCAGGCACTCAGAGCGTTCCCAGACCCTAAAGTTCTCTCGTGTAGAGGACATCACAAATCTGGTCTAGAAGCGGCTCAACCAAACGAGCCAGCAATTTTCAAAAGGTATGGAGTACAGCGGGCTGAGACCCTCCACTCACCACTGTTGAAGAAATCACCATGCTCCGCTTTTCGAAGAAGTTCGTGATACAGACCTTCGACCATTATTCGGGAACCTCCGACCCTACGCTATCATGTATCTCCGCCAGTAACAAGACAAAATGGCGGTCTACGCTTATGATGACCTTCTTCTCTCTCGAGCGTTCCCGTCCAGTCTCAAGGGAGCCGCCTACTACTGGTTTTACTAACTTTCAAAGAATTCACTCAGGAAATTTCATGACGTGATTGATGCATTCTATAATCAATTTGCTTCTCGGAGGGAATTCCAGAGCTGTAAGGACTTGGGCACCATCCCAAAAGACTAAACTTCTAGGTGGAGTAACCCAAATTCTTATATACCCAAGACCATCCTCTTGTCTAGCCAATGTGGGACTATTTGTTTGCACAAATTTTAACAATCCCCCTCAAACAAAGAGTCCAGACCTGCGTCTTAATCCTTGCGTTGCACTGCACTGTGCCTTTTCGCTTGCATCTGTGCCTGCACCCTTTTCGCTGTACTGCACTGTGCCTTTCACTGCAACTGTGCCTATGCTGGTGCCTGCGCCTATTTCACTGCGCTACGCTGTACCTTTCACTGCACCTGTGTCGGCGCCTATGCCCGCGCCCGGGACTACGCCATCCATTCTTGGGGATCTTTCACACATGACTAGGTTTGGGGCATGACTCTGAGACTATTAATAAGGACTTGGGGCACCATCCCAAAAGATTAGCCTTCTAGGTGGAGTAGCCTAAATCTTTATACACCCAAGACCACTCCCTTGTCTAGCCAATGTGAGACTATTTGTTTGCATAAATCTTAATAACAACAACCATTTCCTCCCAGTCAAAATAAAATCTGAGGAGAGCTTGAAGAGTTATGTCAACTACTTTCAGAGCCAGATGACCCTGGTATACAACTGTAACGAGGATGTAGTCATTGCCCTCTTCATCAGTGGACTGCAGGTTACCAGCCCCTTCTACAAATATCTGGTGAAGAATGACGTCACCAAGATAAGAGATGTCTTTGTCTATGCGCAGAAGTATATACAGATTGAAGAGGCGAGTCGGGCTGCCTCCAGTCACCCCCCGAGACAAGGCCCTGAGGTCGAAAAGCCAAAATCACAGTCCCCCCTGAGAAAGAATCCGAGCCACAATTCCTTCGCTGTCTATAAGCCAGCCAGGCGTGCTACTGAATCCAGTGAGGGAAGTGATGCAGAGCCTGACCTCGTTCCATTCAGGGTACCCATCGATCATATCTTCAACGCCATCAAAGACCAGCCCTGGGTCAGGTACCTGACCAGACCCCTCTCACAGAACCCGAAAGGACATGGATCCAGAGACTACTGTGCCTTCCATGAAGTGAGGGGCCACCTCACAGTGGACTGTCAAACCCTCTGACAGCACCTTTAGGACCTGATCAACGAAGGATACCTCCGATAGTTCATCCTTAACACCAGACTACCCTCGAAGATTAGAGTGCAGAGGAAGCCTGAAACCACAGGCCAACACGCGAGCAGCACCCTCATTCAATACAAGGAGGTGAACGCCATCTTTAGAAACTCCCCGGTAGACGGCACCACCACCAAGGAGAGGACCATCTATGTCAATGAAGCCCAGAAGGGCAACTGTCCGACAATAGTGACACGCTCGCCTACATCTTCGGGCAGGCCTGTCTTTTTCTTAGAAGAAGACGCCTATTTCGTGCAATTCCCCCATAATGACGCTTTGGTCGTAATGATACATATCGGCTGCTGCACAGTGTCGAATATTTTGGTTGACAGAGAGAGTAGCATCAATATTTTGTACGACCACGCTCTAGATCGAATGGATACTCCTGAGCTTCCCCAAAAGTTGATCATCCCCCAGACCCAATCACTCCTCTACAGATTCGACGAAAGTGAAGCCCGTTCTTTCGGCACAGTCGAGTTCCCGATCTGCGCGAATCCATTCAATGTCGTCACAAATTCAGCGTCCTTGACGTCCAATCCCCCTACAATTCCATCCTCAGGAGGCCATGGATCCATATGATGAGAGCAGTCCCGTTCACCCATCATCAACTGCTGAAATACCCTACACCATCTGGAATAGCCAACATAAGGGGTGACCACACGATGGCTAGGATAGTAGCTGCAGCAGCCCGAAAGAGGTCCGGCCGGGCACAAAGGACATCCTGAGTAGATTCTGACGAAGACTTTCATATGGACAAGAAACAGAAGAGTATTACTGACTAATAGTAATCACAGTACGGTGAAATCCGAGATCCTGACTCATCCACCGAGTCAGGAAACCTCGACAGTAAGACCGAGGAGGAGCCTGAATCATTCATTGTAGGCCCACATCGCCCAGAGCGAACCCTCCAAATTAGCTCAAACCTGCACCCTCATGAGAAGACATTATTCAAACAATTCTTGTCGAAAAATGTAGACGTATTCGTATAATCCCCCATCGATATGCCTGAAATTGACTCCGAGGTAATCTGTCACAATCTCTCCATCAAGGTGGACGCTAAGCCAGTAAAGCAGAAGCCTAGAAGAATGAACAAAGAATAGAGTCGCGCCATCAGTGAAGAAGTCGACCGCCTACTTCAAGTAGGCTTCATTCAAGAGATGTTTTACCCTGATTGGCTCTCTAATCCCATTCTCGTGAAGAAAAAGAATAGCAAGTAGAGAGTCTGTATCGATTTTACCAACCTCAATGAAGCTTGTCCGAAGGACAGCTATCCCCTTCTGAGGATCGACCAACTAGTAGAGACGACAACATGCCACAAGCTCCTCATCTTCATGGACGTCTATTCCAGTTATAATCAGATTAAGACGCACCCACCAGATGAAGATAAAGCATCCTTCACAACCGGTCGGGAAATCTACTGCACGAGGTGATGCCCTTCAGACTCAAGAATATCAGGGCCATGTTCAAGCGAATGGTTAACAAAATCTTCAAGGACCTCACCGGGAGCAACATGGAGGTATACGTTGATGACATGTTAGTGAAAAGTGTACAATGCACGGATTACCTCCAACATCTAGACAAAGTCTTCGATCTCCTTCGGCAATACAAGGCGAAGCTCAACCCTGAGAAGTGCATATTTGGGGTGACTTCCGAGAAGTTTTTGGGATATCTGGTCACTCAACAGGACAACAAGGCCGATCCCAACTAAATATTTGCAACTCTAAACATGAAGTGACCCTCTTGTGTGAAGGAAGTCCTGACGCTGAACGGACATCTTGTAACCCTCAATCGGTTCATCAGCAGATCCACGGACAAATGCAAGCCATTCTTCCAAGCCTCAAAGAAGAATGGAGCTGACTTCCACTGGAACGAGGAATGCGAGACAACCTTTCAAGGACTAAAGAGATATATGACTTCACCTCCCTTGCTGTCAAAGCCTCCTCGGGAGAGACACTATATCTTTATGTCGCCATCTCGGAGTCAGCTGTGAGCGAAGCCTTGGTTCGGGAAGATGAGGGTGGACCTGCACCCTCTGAGAAGACATTATTCAAACAATTCTTGTCAAAAAATGCAGACATATTCGCATGGTCCCCCATTAATATGCCTGGAATTGACCCCGAGGTCATCTGCCACAATCTCTCCATCAAGGCGGACGCTAAACTAGTGAAGCAGAAGTCTAGAAGAATGAACGAAGAATAGAGTCGCGCCATCAGCGACGAAGTCGACCGCCTACTTCAAGTAGGCTTCATTCAAGAGATGTTTTACCCTGATTGGCTCTCTAATCCCGTTCTCATGAAGAAAAGAATGGCAAGTGGAGAGTCTGCATCGACTTTACCAACCTTAATGAAGTTTGCCTGAAAGACAGCTATCCCCTTCCGAGGATCGATCAACTAGTAGAGGCGACGGCAGGCCACAAGCTCCTCAGCTTCATGGATGTCTATTCCGATTATAATCAGATTAAGATGCACTCACCAGATGAAGACAAAACAACCTTCATAACCGGTTAGAGAATCTACTGCTAAGAGGTGATGCCCTTTGGACTTAAGAATGTCGGGGCCACGTTCTAGCGAATGGTTAATAAAATCTTCAAGGTCCTGATCGGGAGCAGCATGGAGGTATACATCGACGACATTTTAGTGAAAAGTGTACAATGTACGGATTACCTCTAACATCTAGACAAAGCCTTCAATCTCCTTAGGCAATACAAGGTAAAGCTCAACCCCTAGAAGTGCACATTTGGGATGACTTCTGAAAAGTTTTTAGGATATCTGGTCACTCAATGGGACATCGAGGCCGATCCTAACCAAATATTTGCAACTCCAAACATGAAGTCACCCACTTGTGTGAAGGAGGTCCAGATGCTGAATGGACATCTTGTAAGCCTCAATCGGTTAATCAGCTGATCCACAAACAAATGCAAGCCATTCTTCCAAGGCTTGAAGAAGAATAGAGCTGACTTCTGCTAGAACGAGGAATGCGAAACAACCTTCCAAGGACTAAAGAGATATCTGACTTCACCTCCCTTGCTATCAAGCCTTCCTCAGGAGAGACGCTATATCTTTAGCTCGCCGTCTCGGAGTTAGCTGTGAGCGGAGCCTTGGTTCGGGAAGACGATGCTGTCCAGAAGCCAGTGTTTTATGTCAGCCACTCCATGAATGACCCACAAACTAGATACCAAAGGCTAGAGAAGGTAGTTCTTGCTCTCTTCATCATCTCGAAGAAGGTTAAGCACTACTTCCAAACCTTCCCGATCACTGTCCTCATAGAGCGCCCCATGAGAAGCATCGTGAAAAACTCGGAAGCATCTAGGAGGACATCAAAATGGGCTTCGGAGCGAAGATCCTACGGACTCAGATACGAGCCAATGACAGCAATCAAAGAGGTCTTATCTGACTTTATTGTTGACTTCACCCCGAAAGCCGCAGAGCAAGCTGACCTATTGAAGGGATAGATCTTGACCGCGGACGGAGCTTCAAACAGCAAGGGGCGCGCATCAGGATTGTCCTCACCACTTCAGAAGGATCCATCATCGAACAGTCCTTTACCCTCGATTTTCCTGCGTCCAATAATGAAGCCGAGTATGAGGCAGTCCTAACTGGACTTCGAGCGGCTATCACGCTCAGGGTCACAGGGCTCGAAGTTCTATGTAAGTCCTTACTAGCAAAGTCAGCGGGGAATACATCACAAGATATGCTCGAATGACAGAATACCTACAACTCGCTCTCAGATTGAAGTCAAAAATCCCCTGATGCGGTTTCAAATGGGTCCCCAGACCGGAAAACAACCACGCCGACTCGCTTGCCAACCTGGGGCAGCCAAAGAGTTTCAATTAGATGGAAAATCTCTGTCGAGCACATCGCCAACCCTAACGTCCAACAACAACCGGAGAGGTCCTATGCCTCGATACCTCACCAGGGTGGAGAGACCCCATCATTGCCTACCTAAAAGAGGGAAATCTTCTTGGTGACAGAGCGAAGGCACGATAGCTCCAGCACTTGGCCACCAGGTACACACTTCTTGGGGACGTCCTATACAAGAAATCCTACTCCGGGCTCCACTATGACCCATATCTGAGATGTCTCGGACCAGATGAAGCTCAAAAGTGATGCAGGAAATTCACGATGGCGACTGTGGGAACCACACTGGAGGATGCTCCCTAACCTACAAAGTCATCAACCAAGGGTACTACTGACCAAAGATGTCCGACGACGCTAAGGATTATGTGAAGAAGTGTCCGCAATGTCAGACGTTCGCTCAAACATCAAAAAGGCCAAGCACTAACCTCCACACCTTGCGCAGTCCTTGACCCTTCATGCAATGGGGGCTGGATGTAGTTGGATCACTCCCCCAAGTGCAGCCTCAGTTGCGATTTTTGCTAGTAGCCACCGACTATTTCACCAAATAGGTCGAGACAGTGTCGCTCTCCGAGGTCACCGGGCAGCAGATTGTCAAATTTCTCTGGCAGAATATAGTGTGTCATTTCGGGCTTCTCCACACTATCATCCCGACAACAGAACGAACTTTACCAGCAAGCAAGTAGCCAGCTTCTGCGTCAAGTGCAAGATCACCCATCAATTCTCCATACCTTATTATCCTCAAGGAAATGGCCAAGCTGAGCAACCACACCATTCTTGACAACTTGTGAAAAATCTGGACGAAAGCTAAAAACAAACGGGTGAAGAAACTCCCCGGAGTGCTCTGGGCCTACAAGACCACCAAATGCGTCCCGACCGGTGAAACCCCGTTCTCGTTGACATATGAAACGGAGGCGATCATCCTAGTCGATATCAACATATCGATACTCCAAGTAGGAGTGGTCCAAGACCAGAACGACGCCCAACTCCGCTTGATGCTAGATCACTCAGAAGAAAGGCAACTACAGGCCCAAATCTGCATTACGATCTATTAACAGTAGATCCAGGCCGCACACCACAAAAGGTAAAGGTATGAAAATTTCAAGTCGAAGACCTGATCTTGAAGCGCGTGATTCAAACTTAGCGACAGAGGGACCAAGGGAAGCTGGGATCAAAGTGGGAGGGCCCCTACATTATCATCATCAGGGGAGGTAAGGAGTTGTATACCTTGGCCAGTGAGGACGGGAACCAACTCATAAAGCAATGAAATTCTTTTCACTTGAAACGATATTATGTGTAAGTCATGTAACACTTAATGAAAAGATTATTTTCTGCTATTTTAATCGCATTCCACCAAGCCCTGATATCTGTCTCGAGCATCACGCACACTCATGATGACCCTTTGTGGATCCTCTTGAAAGATGGGGGCTCGCCCACGTTAAATGCTCGGAGTCAGCGTGTAATGGGATATACCATGGTGGTCGCCCGAGCAGGTCAACCGCCTATACGGGTCGTCACCTTGATGACGGCCTTTCGGGGAGCCTCCTGAAAGATAGGGGCTCACTCACGTTGGACGCTCGGAGCCAGCTTATAATTGCATATACCTTGATGGCCGCCTGAGCAAATCAACCGCCTACACAGGTCCTCACCCTGACGTCGACCCTCCTGAAAGATAGGGGCTCGCCCAGTTGGATGCTCAGAGCCAGTTTATAATGGGATATACCCTGATGGCCACCCGAGTAAGTCAATTGCCTATACGGGTCTACACCATGACGGCGACCCTTCGGGGAGCCTTTGAAAGATGGGGGTTTGCAACGTAGGATGCTTGGAGTCAGCCTACAATGGGACATTCCCCAATGGCCGCCCGAGTGAGTCAACAGTCTACCTCGAGTAATACCCGGACGACCAATACGACAAACACGACTTGAAGCTGGGGGCTTCCCCACTCAGGTAACATTCGCAGGTACCATTGTGGAATGAATCCCGTTCAGGAACTACATTCCAAATCTTTCTAAAAGCTTCAGAACCAAAATAGCTACCTGACCAAACACAACAATAAGTCAAATCACGACCACATACAAGGTAAGATCCAAACAACACTTTCATCAAAAATTTGCTTGTGTATTATAGAGTTTTTTTCTATTACATCCATCCACTTACAAATATGGTTACATTCAATAAGAGTAATATAAGATCTGTTACATATATGCTCTTCCTGAGAGAAAAATTAGATACGCTCTCAGTTACGCTCCCAACAGCATCCAGGAGACGGCTCCTAAACGAACAATTTACCAGGCCAGAAGGCCAAGGGCGTCATGAACACCCAGGAAGCCAACAACAAGGGAGATCGCACCTTGACTATAGATTGAAGCCTGCAGGCGAAGATGATATCGATAGAAAGACCGTAACTTCGAAGATGAACTCAGGAGCAGGGGCAGCCAAGTCACGGGCATCTCACAAAAACACAGATGGCCCCAGAGATCAGAACCGTCATGAGCACCCTTCTGTTCCATGCTCTATGTTCGCTGTAAGAAAAGAAAGGGGGTCAAGTCCCAACCCCTCCCGGTATGTTCTGACCAAGTCCAAATGTGCAGATCAAGTAGAAGATAGAACATTCTCTGTCTTTTCTGATAGCCGGACCTCATTACGAGAACCGAAACTACATGATGAGCCTATCACGAGAACTGAAATTTCTTGACAAATGGACTCCTGAACATCAGAAGCGCAGCAACCATTGTCACCCTCTCCCTCTTCTTCCTCCACTGAACGAAAAAAGGAGACATCACCACACGTAAAAAAAATGCAAGATTTTAGCAACAAAGAACTTTCAAGAAGCAGCTCAGATCTCTCTTGAAGAGTTTTGCCCTACTTTATAAAGGAAAAAGGAGCCCAAATGTTAACCATTCAGAATTCTAATCCCTAAAGAAGACGAAGAGCTACTCTATTAGCAGCCTACAAGTGTCGCGATGGTTCGGATTCGAACTGTCACGTTGGATACACCGCACCTTCCTCGAACGCCGCGTTTCATCAAAAAGTGGTGCAAATTGACCGACGTGACGCAAATGAGAAGGGCATTTAAGATTCTGCCAGGCTATAGAGACACTCCACTAAAAGAAAGAAACTGAAGTGACAGCCATCGGCTCGAGTCCAGGCTAAGAGTTTCCTTCACTATCTGCTCCCCTCTATATCTCTCAGAGTTCCGGGGAATTTATAGCTCCTGAGGGAGCGCTCCCGACCTCCTACAAAGAGAGGGAAGCAGAGAGGGGCATCGGTAGTGATCAATTTCTGACCTCTTTGAGATCACACAACGTGTCTATTCAACATCCAAGTAGGCGCGTGACATGTGGTCGCTTCCAGAACCTCCGAGCGGGAGTTCTCATTCAATTCAAATTTTAAGCAGTTCAAGCGATTATGGGATGGAGATAGATCACTTACAAGCACCCTATCTACAGATTAAATTTTCATTTGAATTCGGCAGTTGCAACTCGAAAACAGATCAACCACATCATCAACTTAACGCAGACCACCAAATAAAGATAGGCACTCACCAAACAAATTCAAACAGCTCTAACCGCTTCTGAGATAAGTGGTTAAATGTTTAAACTAAGCTGGATTCTGCAACTTTAGTTAACAAACGCTACCTGTATAAATAGTAGATCGCTTCCTGTTGGAATTCTCTTAACAGGAATCAATCTGACAACTATTTAAGATCACTGAAATATCAACAATCTATTGGCCAGGTCGGCAAATATCAGGTGGGAGGTTTTCCGTTCAATAGAACGTTCCTTAATTTAAGAACCACCTTTCAATTTCCTTCCTTGGTTAAACACCAATTAGACTGAATCTAAATCAGTCTCGATATACTGTAAAGTATATCCCCTGTACAAAGAACTTAATTCACTTATACAGTATTTGGAGTGAGGTACGCTTAGAGCGAATCTCCTTAAGACAATTACGTCCCCCGCACCGGTGCTAACGGGATAATGGACGCTGGTCTCCCAAGATACAACACTCCTTCACAGTATTTGGATAGCACTACCAAATCACCGTACGGTCGAACCGTAGTCAACCAGTACCTCACAGGATCGTTGAAGCAGCGGGACAAGGACAAATTTCGAATGAATATTTGCCTTTACTTTGGAGTAGCACCCACTGTTGAGGACGAAGGAAGGTTAAAGAATATTCTTCTTTAGAAGTCCCAGATTCAGACAACAATTCTATAAAAGAATTTGTTGAATTTTCTGAGCCCTTTTTCTGAACGAATTTTGCAGAATCTTCTTTGAAAATCGCTTCGGAAACCGAGTTACGGATTTCCCACTTCTCGCTGGAAGTCGCTTCAAAACTCCACTGCCAGTTCAGAACTTGCTTCAGAATTCTAAGAGAGAGAGAGATTTATTTCTCGCTGTTGTTGATGTTGGTATTCAATTGAGAATCCGTAGCGCTATTTATAGCGCTCCAGGAGGGGCCAACGGGTCCGAACCCAACGAAAGGTTGCAACCTTTCGACCCAATAGTCAAAACTGTTGGCTGCCCAACTGACGCACCCAACAGTCACAACTATTGGCAGTCCAACAGTCGCAACTGTTGGCATTCCAACAGTCTTGGAGCGGGTCCGTTGGCGGGTCGGTTCGGATCCGGATAGCGGAGCGGGTCCGTTCTGGTAGCGGAGCGGTATGCTCGCAAACCCATACCTGTAGACCCGATTCAAAAAGAACCAGGCCGGGTAGGGAGCCCGAACCCGAAACCAGACCCAGGCCCAGGCCCAAGCCCAGGCCTGGGCATAGTTCCCTCCCAATCGCGCGCGAAAACTCCAAGTACCCAAAGGGCACGCCCTTTGTTCTCAATTTTCTCTATTTATACACCACGAACTTCTATCCCATGGCCAATGTGGGACTAAATGTTTTTGGCTACCTTTAGTCCCATTTTGGCTTTGAATTAGGCAATCTTTAGACTTGAATATGTAACCCCCTGATCCCTGGTGTACGTATGTTGATTTGACCTTTCTGCTAGTTAGATTTAGCCGATTTTAGTTTCAAATATTATTTCTAATATTGTAGATTTTTTAGGATTTTTTGGAATTTTTCTGGATTATTTTGGAAAATCTCCGTAGTCGGTGTCGACCGATACCGATAATCGACTTTCCGATTTTTATTTCACAAACGGAGTTGTATTTTGAGAATCCGCTTTCACCACGTATCTTAGAATCATATTATCTACATTAGGATATTTTTGGAGATTTTTCTGAATTTATCGAAAATCCGGCCAAACCGGTGTCACCCGGTATCGGCGAAATCTTCCAGGATTTTCAATTTGCAAACCAGATAGAATTTCTGCAAACCGTTTTCATATTACATTTCAGGCTAATATTCTCTATTTTCTGTAATTTTTGGGCACCGTTCGGAGCTAGTTGAATTTTGGGCCATTAAATAATAGTATTTTAATTATTTAAATACTTTTTCTTTTCTTTTCTTTTTCTTTCCCCTTCTTCCTTTCTCTGGACGATTCTTCCACCGCCTAACCCAACCGCCAATTCTCTCTCCCCTTAAAAATCTCCCCCTTCTCATTCTCTCTCTCAATTTCTCCCTCTCTCTCCAATTTCTCTCTCTCACACACACACAATCCCACACACTCTCTCTCTCTCTCTCTCTCTCTCTCTCTCTCCTCTCTCTCTTCTCTCTCTTCTCTCTTTTTTCCCCCCAAAAGACCCCAAAGAAATGGAGGGGAGGCCCGACAGTTGCCAGCGCCGGCGACCAGGCCGCCGGCGGCCGCGCCCAGTCGCGCGCGCCTCCCCAGGCCGCGCCACCTTTCCCCCTCCTCTTCTTCTTCTTCTTCCTCTTCTCCTTCTTTTTCCTTTCTTTTTCTTCTCCTTCTTCTTCTGCAGCCAAATTCTCTCCCCCTCTATCTTTCTCTCTCCCTCACCCTCTCTCTCACTGTCGGCCGGAGCCGGGACCGCCGCCGGCCAGCTGGGCTGGCCGGCTGGCTCATGAAGGCGGCAGCAGCAAGCTGCTGCTGCTGCTCTTTGTTTTGTTTGGGTTTAGGTAAAACCCAAACCATTAACCCAATAGGGTTATTTAAAAACCCAATTAACCTCCAAACCCGACCCGTTACCCATTACATTAAGTTATGGGTTTGGGTCGTGGATCCAAACCCGACCCAGTAACAGCCCGAACCCGTTCCGAAATCCAATAAAGGTAAAATTGTAGAAAACCCCCTACTTTTTTTTATTATTTGCGTTTAAAATATTTTATTTACATATTTAACCCTTTTTGTTATGATTTAGTCTTCGGGCGATAACTGGAGCATCCGGACTCCGATTCGGACGATTCTGGATCCGTTGCGATCGTGGGAAAGAGAGCTTCCTCTCCATGGCTAGTTTTTGAGTGTTTTTCTTTTATAAATTATATATTTATCATGTTTAGTAAAAGTTATTATGGCTTAATTATCGGTAAATCATTAAAATTATTGTTTATTAAAATGTCCTAATCTTGATAATTATTGTTTCCTACAAATGTCATTGTGGGGACATCCCTGTAAGTACAACATAGAGATAGAGATTACCTGAGTTAGTATACCACGTATAGGTATATCTGGATGATTGGTTAGTTAACGAGATTAACGTGATAATTAAAACAGATCATTAGTTTAATACTTTGATGGTACCCATCGTCATAATATAGTGACCACTAGTGTAGCTGTATTTGACACTCGAGTAGATGATATAGCCATAGAACACTGGACACGATAGTTTACATCCATTGTATTGCATATTCATGTCTATCTGTTACATAGAGGCTTGTTAGACGGGACACTGTTATCTCCTGCATATTCACCATGACTTACATATCCTGTCAACCGGGACCCTGTTACCACATGTACAGATATCACCATTGCATAGATGTTATGACACGTCACACCAGTAGTCCATATTCATGTTCACCACTTCACAGAATACCGTCATGTCATATTATTGTGATCATCGTTACATGGATTCTCGGCATATTACTGTTACACATGCATGTATGGTTTCTTTATTCTAGTCATATTGATTCCCGTTCATATTATGTCATATGGATTCCTGTTCATATTACATGTATTATTGTTCCATGTTACCGTATTCATGTTATATACTTGTTTTCTGTTACTGATACGGATATTCCCGTTACTGGACATGAGGGCTGTTGATATGCGATATGTGGAATCCCACATCTATTGTTCCCGTTTCCCATTATATTGTTCCCGTTTCCCGTTATATTGTTCTATGCTATAAACAGAGCTCAGGTCCAGTTATCATGTTACCCGTATCATGTACTGTATGTGTTCTTGTTACAGTGTATACGTGACATATCAGACCATAAAGCTAACTTGGGTATGGGGGAGACATGACGGTTGATTAGATCTTATCGGGTGATGTACTGGATCCATATTGTTCTCCCACTGTAGGGGACGGTAGTGCTACCTACCAATTGCTCCATGAGCTCCCGTTACTTGATTATTGTTCCCTTCTTAGCGGAGGGCCCTGGTCTCAGCAGCCAGGGGCTTGTTTAAGGCGTGATCCCGGGTATGCACGGGATACACCCACCCGATAAGAACTCCTCGACCATGGGTTTCCAATTAACATAATAAAACAGTATACACAATAGTGACGTCGAGAACACTTGTTATTTGGTCACTCTCTCGTTTGGATAATGGTACCCATAGGCCATGTCCGGATGGTTTCGACTGGAGTGCGGGCTCCAGTATGAGCTGCCAGTGGTATGGGACACTAGAAGAGATTGATTAAAATACCAGGTGGTACTGATTGCTACTATTGTATAAAGAACATGACTTGCCTGATACATGTATACGATTGTTTAGTTGTACTTGTTACTATCCCTGATACTTGATTCGCTATCATGTTATATGTAACCCATTGTTACTTTACCTGGTACATGTTATTCTTTTTGTGGTGGCATACTACGTATGTTCTGCATTGCATCTATTCTGTTTTCTGTATACCTTGCAGACATCAGTACTATAGATGCACGACACAGTATTGTGATTATAGTGCATATGCTCACCTGCATGTTCATATTGCATATGCTCACCAGCATGTTCACTTCTATCACGTCACCACTAGTCGACATTATTTAGGATATAAACTGGATACGACCGTAGCCATGACCAGTTGATAACCGGCTAGGTAGTGATGGTATTACAAGATAACAGGCTTATATATTTCTACTGCTTATGATATGCTTATTATATGATATCACTAGTACACCATCATGTATTATCTATTAGTATCGTGCTCGTATTACTATAGTATATATTACTGCCTCCTTCATTTTACCACTCACTGGGTCGCTTTCTGACGACCTTGGGTTTGCGTGCCCAGGTTAGAGACCCGAGTTAGCATATCGGCAGATAGTCCATTGGGTTCACATAGGAGACTCATCAGCGAGCTCATTCATAGGTATCTTTGTGATTTATTGCTGTTATCTTATTTATCCCTATTTTTCTATCTACTATGATCACTAATCTCTTTCTGCAGGTATTCTTGTACTTATTTCCTGCTGGAACTCCTGTGTATATGGAGGTTATTTCATGTACTGAGGCTTAACGTACGCGTGAGGTTGTTTTCACCTCGCGTATGTACGTCGCCATAACGTCCCCGTACCTGCGGGATCAGGGCGTTACAGAATATCTCATTTATTCGAAGTCGGAATTGAACATGTGAATATACCACGTTCATCCCTAATGGAAGGAGAACACACTCCAACCATCATCCAATTGATTCGATCAACGGATCTCGCCATAATTCAACTCAAAGATTCGCATTTATATTCTTCAATTCCAGCAATCCCCCATAATGAATGGAGATTCAAGGAATGACATACAAAGAGACTGACTCTATTGTGAAAGGTACTTTAGAAAAGAAACCGCATCAGGATAGGTGAACTAGGTTTTGAACCTTCCATAGCGAAAGCTTTATCGGACTTACTGGCTAATCAGTGAACTAGGTCTTGAACTGTTAGCCGTTAGTGTAAGCTAAGTCAACAAGCTTCACACAGTGACTTTCCAAGTCAACTTTGGTTCTCGGTTGTGTCCATTTTGGCCCTGGACATTCTTGGTTTTAGAGAGTATCTTTAGGAATAACAGCCTCCATAGAAATTCCCAAAGAGCCGACCCAACTCTATACTCACATAGGTGATCGTCCTATTAAGAGTAGTCTACTCTACTCCACTTGTTTAGTAACAAGATATAGGCATCATTAAAAGCATTAAGCTTATCCTTAATCCACTTGTAGAAAAGAACTTATGTGCACCTTAGGAATGGATTAGAGTCAAGCTCCCAAGTGCTTACTTGCTGAGTCAATCATAACTAGTTTTTCCTCTTGAACTTAGTCCGTGGGATCTCCAGTCGCTAAGTGAGGTTTCCATTAAGCTGACTCAGTAAGGTTAGGCTTTTAGACCCATTCCCCTCGATGCGCAGTTTATACGCTCTCCACTTAAACCTTTAGTAAGCGGTTCCGCTAAATTATCCTTTGACGATACAAAGTCAATAGAGATAATTCCATTTGAGAGCAACTGCTTCACGGTATTATGTCAACGACGAATATGTTTAGACTTACCGTTGTATATAACATTTTGTACTTCTGGGGTTTGACATAGCCTCTTTAAATGTTTGAGGCTCGCTTTCAATAGCGTATGCTATGAAATCTGGACCAAAAGATTTTGAGATTTTAGATCTCTGACTTCTTCTTGGTTCAATTTCCGCATTAACAATTGGTTCCTCGGGGCTTTCGTCCCTGAACGCCAACTCATTTGTTCTTTTCCCAGAAGTCTTATCTGTTTCCCGTTTATATAGAAAAATATCTTCAAAGAACACAGCATCTCTAGATTCGATAATCATGTTTACATGAATATTTGGTATCTCTGATTTATGAATCAGAAATCTGTAGGCACTACTATTCAAGCATAGCCTATGAATATGCAGTCCATAGTTTTTGCTCCCAACTTAGTCTTTTTAGGTAATGGTGCTAGCACCTTTGCAAGGTACCCCCACATTTTGAGGTAATGGTAGGAAGGTGTCCTTCCTTGCCATAACTCGAATGGTATTAGACCAAGTTTCTTGTGGGGTACTCTATTTAGAATATACTTTGCAGTTAATAGAGCTTCCCCCTACAAGTTCTGCGGAGCTCCAGAACTTACGAGCATGGAATTTACCAACTCCTTCAAAGTTCTGTTCTTTCGTTCAACAATTCCATTTTGCTGAGGAGTATATGGTGCTGTTGTTTGATGTATTATATCAAAACTAGCACATAACTCACTAAAATCATTTGATTCATATTCTCCGCCTCTATCAGATTTTAGAATCTGATATTCTTGTTGAGTTGATTCTCAACTTCGGCTTTATATGTTATAAACATATTTATTGCCTCATGCTTACTGTTTAAAAGATACACATAACAGTATCTTGTACAGTCATCAATAAAAGTAATAAAATACTTTTTACCGCCTCTAGTTGGCATAAACTTCAAGTCACACAGATCGCTATGAATTAACTCTAAAGGTTCTGTATTTTGATCAATTGAGTGAAATGAATTTTTCGCTAACTTGGCCTCAACACAAATCTCACACTTGCGAATTTCTTTCAAGTTGAGTTTAGGAATATATCCCAGATTAGTCAAGTTCTTTAATGACTTGTAATTTACATACCCTAATCTAGCATGCCACAAAATAGGAGACTCAAGCAAATAAACAGAATATTTTCCTTTATTTATAAGCTTCGGGTACAAATACACAGACTTTTTATCAACCACTGTAACATTGGCTTTAAAAAGTCCATCAACAAGATAACCCTTTCCCACATACATCCCTCCCTTAGTAAGTACAAATTTATCTGATTCAAAAACCATTCTAAATCCTTTCTTACTAAGTATTGATCCAGAGATCAGATTCTTGCGGATGTCTGGAACATGAAGCATATCGTTAAGAGTAAGCTCTTTTCCTGATGTCCACTTCAGGATGACCTTGCCTTTTCCTTCAACCTTTGATATGGCTGAGTTTCCCATGAATAGTTACTCATCTTTCTCTAGTATTTGATATTCAGAGAATAATAATTTCTCAGAGCAGATGTGCCGAGTAGCCTCAGTGTCTACCCGCCAATCCTTATTGTTGGTTGTCAGATTCACTTCTGACACCACAGCTGAAAGGCTTGGCGACTCATAGTCGGTCAAGTTTGCCTATGGATGGCTCTTCTTGTTCTTTTTGAGGCAGCTGCGACATTCATTCGCCTTATGCCCCTCTTTGTTGCAGATGTAGCAGGTTCCCTTGAAGCGCATGTTCTTGCCTACTTGGACCTTGCCTTTGTACCCCTGGGAAGTCTTCTTCCGCTTTAAGCCTTTGGAAGTAGACGCTTTCCCCTTTGAGTCTTCGATCACATTGGCTTTTGCTTCATAGGAGTTCTTACTGATCCTTTTCTCGGACTTTCTGTTGTCCTCCTCGATTCGAAGCCTCACAATGAGATCTTCCAACTTCAACTCCTTTCGCTTGTGCTTCAGGTAGTTCTTGAAATCTCTCCACGCAGGTGGGAGTTTCTTCACGATAGTAGCAACCTGAAAGGTTTCAGGTAGGATCATACCTTCGGCTTCTATCTCGTGCAAGATAAGTTGAAACTTTTGCACCTGACTGATTACAGTCTTGCTGTCCACCATTTTATACTCCAGAAATCGTCCTACGACGAACTTCTTGGTACCAGCATCCTCAGTCTTGTACTTCTTGTCAAGACTGGCCCATAACTTCTTTGCCGTTGTAATAGGACTGTAGACAATGTAAAGAGAGTCATCTAGTCCATTTAAAGTAAAATTTCGGCAAAGGAAGTCACCTTGAGTCCATGCATCGACTGCAAGGACTGAGTCCCGATCAGTTCCGGGTTCTGGTGGATCCTCTTGCAGAAATTTGGTCAGATGAAGAGTGGTCAAGTAGAAGAGCATTTTCTGTTGCCACCTCTTGAATTCTGTGCCGTCAAATTTTCCTGGCTTCTCCGGCTTCGGGTTAGGAAGTGGAGTTGGCATCAAAGCTGTAGCTGCATGTTTGATGCCTTACTAAAGCTATCCTGATTAGTTTCAAACATTTTCTGCAAGTTCAAGCAGAACAGAAGTAAGAAACTTCAATAATAATTGTCTTAAGATTGTTGGAATTCTGCTTAACAGGATCAATCTGACAACTATTCAAGATCACTGAAATATCAACAATCTAATTGGCCAGGTCGGCAAATATCAGGTGGGAGGTTTTCCGTTCAATAGAACGTTCCTTAATTTAAGAAACCACCTTTCAATTTCTTTCCTTGGTTAAACACCAATTAGACTGAATCTAAATCAGTCTCGATATACTGTAAAGTATATCCCCTGTATAAAGAACTTAATTCACTTATACAGTATTTGGAGTGAGGTACGCTTAGAGCGAATCTCCTTAAGACAATTAGGTCCCCCGCACCGGTGCTAACGGGATAATGGACGCTGGTCTCCCAAGATACAACACTCCTTCACGGTATTTGGATAGCACTACCAAATCACCGTACGGTCGAACCGTAGTCAACCAGTACCTTCACAGGATCGTTGAAGCATCGGGACAAGGACAAATTTCGAATGAATATTTGCCTTTACTTTGGAGTAGCACCCACTGTTGAGGACGAAGGAAGGTTGAAACGGTATTTGGATAGCACTACCAAATCACCGTACGGTCGAACCGTAGTAAACCAGTACCTTCACAGGATCGTTGAAGCAGCAGGACAAGGACAAATTTCGAATGAATATTTGCCTTTACTTTGGAGTAGCACCCACTGTTGAGGACGAAGGAAGGTTGAAGAATATTCTTTTTCAGAAGTCCCAGATTCAGACAACAATTCTATAAAAGAATCTGTTGAATTTTCTGAGCCCTCTTTCAGAACGAATTTTGCAGAATCTTCTTGGAAGTCGCTTCGGAAACCGAGTTACGGATTTCCCACTTAGAGAGAGAGAGATTTATTTCTCGCTGTTGTTGGTGTTGGTATTCAATTGAGAATCCGGAGCGCTATTTATAGCGCTCTAGGAGGGGCCAACGGAGGGGTCAACGGGTCCAAACCCAATGAAGGTTGCAACCTTTCGACCCAACAGTCACAACTGTTGGCTGCCCAACTGTTGGCATTCCAACAGTCGCGATTCGGATCCGTTCGGATCCGGATAGCTGAGCGGGTCCGGTTCAGTAGCGGAGTCGTATGCTCGCAACCCATACCCGCAGCCCCGATTCAAAAAGAACCAGGCCGGGAACCCGAACCCAGGCCCAGGCCCGGCCCGGTCCGGCCCGGCACCGGCGCTAGCCGGCCGCCGCGCGCATGCACGCATGTGCGGGCATAGTTCCCTCCCAATCGCGCATGAAAACTCCAAGTACCCAAAGGGCACGCCCTTTGTTCTCAATTTTCTCTATTTATACACCACGAACTTCCATCCCATGGCCAATGTGGGACTAAATGCTTTTAGCTACCTTTAGTCCCATTTTGGCTTTAAATTAGGCAATCTTTAGACTTGAATATCTCATTCATTCGAAGTCAGAATTGAACATGTGAATATACCACGTTCATCCCCAATGGAAGGAGAACACACTCCAACCATCATCCAATTGATTCGATCAACGGATCTCGCCATAATTCAACTCAAGATTCGCATTTATATTCTTCAATTCCAACACTTCCAACGTAGAAGAGAGACAATCAATTGAGCCCAGAAACCTTAACACATCAGGAACACCATTGTAAACCGCCATTATCGTAGTGAAATTTTTCTCTCTCCTTAATTTTTTCTCATTTGAGTTTTCACGTAATTCTCTGTGTTTGTTGTTAATATTTTGTGATTTGTCTTTTCATCTCTACAAATTTGATGCGCGAATTAATTCTTTAGAAAATTATCCACAACAGTAATGTTGTGAAAAAATGCAATGTAGCAAGAGTAGTGTGCTTTAACTTTCTTAGGAGAGGTTTAGTTAGATACGCAACTCTTGGTGTTGTAACATTTTTTTTTGTTGTTGTGTTTGGTAATCTATATATTATCCGCCACCAAAGAGCACATGGGATAATAGAAAAACAATATCTTTTGATTTACTAACCAATCCAACTCTTGAAGTAATAAAACAAAGATGTTTTGATTTGTCAGCCACCCAAACTCTTGGAGTAATAAAACAAAAATGTTGGGATCCCTCCCTTGCTCCCTAAATTTGTCTTCTCATTTTTTTTCTTTTTAATTTAGTTATTTATTTTTTTTGTTAAAAAATTACTGCACACCGAAATTCAACTGGTGATTACTGGAGAGCAAACTCGGCCTCAAATAGTGACCTGGGGTGAGTGTGGCTCTCAACGAACCACATTCGACTCTTTTTTTCCCTTTATTAAAAGGTTTCTTTTGTTACTAAGATCTCGCTCAATGGTAAAATAGATTAAGTTAGAAAAAAATGAGAGGTGACCAAGGTTCTGCGTGTGATCCTTGGTTTCCTAGCCTCTCAATAAAGAAGTGGGATCGGATTATTGATGGTCCAAACTTTCGACATCTGTTTAGGGGGACACAAGAAAGATTAACATCAATCAACAGTGTTGCAAATTGGATGGTATTATCGACTCACAAAATTTGGAAATAATCTTTAGTTCAAGTGGTAATTGAGCCTATTTTTTATAGACACAGTTGTCTGAAAATGAAAATGAGATATTTTGTTGGCAAAATGGAACGAAAATAAGATACAATGATCTAAATCCCAGACAATATAATCCTAGCATTTGCATTGAGACCCGCATGCATGTAATCAACGATAACCTGAGACCCATATATCCTCCGTTGGTAGTAGCTACAAGCTAATTCATGTCTACAGTAGATAAATAAACAGTGATAGTTCAACTTTGAGTCCTGCAGTCATCATCATCATCATTTTCAGTCATCGCCGCTGCATTCTGTACGAAATCTCGATTGCTCTGCACAAGGAGTTAAGGGTCTCTTTGGCTTTTAAGGTTTCTAGGCTATAATTTACTTTAAAGTTGTAGTTACCAAGTGGCCTTTTGAGTTATAGACAAATTACTTATGACTTCTAAACTGTATAGTTAAAATCAACTTTTGAGATAACTAACTGCAACGGTTCTAAATTTTAATTACAAAATTAGTAATAATTTTCTGCTAATCATAATATCTGGAGTTCTCAAAAATTTCGGCAGCACCTCTCCTATTTAGTATGAGTTTTCTCTGATACATATAAGTCAATTTCAGCCCACACGGCTGATCGGGGGAAAATCGTGCACGAAAAGTGTATGTTTTGAAATCACGAGTTAAAAGTGCGTGCTTTGGCTTCCTCGATACTTCCATAATAGTATGGTTGCTAAACGGGTCGAATCCACAAAGATGGAAAGCGATAGAAGCTTTACCGATCGATTCACGTGTGTGTTCAGTATTCTTCAAAGTTTTAAAGAATCAAAAGAAAAGAAAATAAAGAATGCAAAGAGAAGAATACGGTAGAAACAAAGAAGTGGGAAACATAGAAGAGAAGTTGTATATTTTGGTTTTTAAAACAAATAGAAAGAAAAGATAAAAAGAGATACAAAAAAACTCATGGCTACTAGCTACTAACAGCTCCACTAACATGCTAACCTCTTAGTGATAGTTGCCTCGCATGTATCATTGACCATCACTAGTGTAACGACCGATTTTAATTAAAATCTTTCCTCACCCTAATTATCGAGATTATCTGTTGAATGATTCATCTAAAGTTGTTACCCTCAATTTATAATAATAACAATTTAAATCTCTTTAGGTGACTCACTTCCCTAATTTAAAACAAGGTAATTGAGAGTAAGCGTGATGAGGTATAAATGTGTGTGTATGTGTACCAAGTACCGGTATTAATAAGAGTATGGGTATAGGTGTTTATAAAGCCTAGATTAACTACTCTTAACCTAGAAACATATCATTTACTCTAAGTTAATGATAGGGGGTAGGTATGCATTCTATTGGAGATCAAGGGCTAGGATCTCCTTGATGAGTGTTAGGCCATGTGGCAACTAGGGAGAGCCCCCACCTTGTAAATTGCACCAAGAGAATAGTGGTCTACCCATTTTGCCCCCACCTTCTTCTTCATTCAGATCTGAACTGTTTTCTCCCCCAAAAGAAAACCTGAAACCCTAAAAGCCTCAACCTCCTCTCAAAATTTTCTTGATGAAAACCTCTCCCTAAACCATCTTTCACTCCTTTTACTTCCCTTCTTTTCACCCCAGACCAGAGCCAGGGGAGGGAGGCGCGCACGCACGCCGCAGCAGCAGCAGCACGCGCGCGCGTGCTACTGGCCGGCCGTGTGCGTGGCCTGGAGAGGGGGAGGCGCGCGCGTGGGAAGGGGAGCCGGAGCAGGGTAGGGGGGTGGTTTCGTGGTGATTTTGGGGAGGTTGCTACCACTCAATCGGAATTTTTGAGGCTCCAAAACTCCCATTTTCAGATTACAACTCAAGGCCAAAGGGGTTGTTGTGTGGGAAGGAAATCAAAGAAAAATTTGTGTAGAAGTCTATCTACACGAGGTGAGTAAACCTAAACCCTTAGAGTAATTATGCATAAATGTAAGATGATTAGGAAATTGTCAATCATGTATGGATGAACCAATCTTATGTAAATTCGCTATTTTTCATTAATTGTTATGATAGGCGAGATCTAATTGTGCGTTACATAGTCATTATCTCCTCTAAATAAGAAATTGATGGGACGCATGTATAGGGTGTATGTTTCATATCAATAACTCCATGGGTAATAAGCAATGGACATCGAAGTCTTTTGGTTATGCTACCTCAACGGGAGGGGAAAACTCCTCCTTACACTTTGGCATTGTATTAGGTACCAACAAGTAAAATGGAATAACGCATTCATTCATGTAGGGCTAAATGTAGCATGACATGATTTCACCATGGTATAGTGAAGCTATTAAGTATGTATTTTTCCACTTGATATGCATCAATTGTGCGTGTATGACTTGTAAGTGTAGCCCTTAAATTTTTACGAAGAGCATAATGACTTATAAACTACATATGTATGTATGTATGCTTCGTGGAGGAAGGGACCGGGCGGGAGCTGGTAGGAGGGGGAAGATGGGGACTTGATTATATATATATTTGTGAATATAATAACGGGAGGAAGGGATCGGGCGGGAGCCGGAGGGGGGAAGACGGGGACTTGATATATATATATATATATATATATATATATATATATATATAATATATTATATAATATATATATATATATATATTATATATATATATATATGTGTGTATATATATATATATATATATATGTGTATACATATATATATATACATATATACATATATATATATATGTGTATACATATATATATATACATATATATATATACATAGATATATATATATATACATAGATATATATATATATACATAGATATATATATATATATATATACACATACGTGTATATATATATATACATACGTATATATATATATATATATATATATATATATATATATATATTATATATAATATATATATAATTATATATACATACGTATATATATATATACATACATACGTATACATACGTATATATATATATATATATATATATAATATATATATATATATATATATTATATATATATATATATATTATACATACATATATATATATACGTATGTATACGTATGTATGTATATATATGTATATATATATATATATATATAATATATATATATATATTATATATAATATATATATATATAATATATATATAATATATATATATATATATATTATATATAATGAGAACACTAAAGGGAGGAAGGGGCCGGGCGGGAGCCGGTAGGAGGGGGAAGACGATGAATTGCATCTAAATTGGAAATTATGTATAAGCAAACTGTCAAGCTTTATTCCATGTTAGTATTCCATGTTAAACCTAGAATGTCACCACCAAATAAAATGGTAAACCGGTTGATGTAGAAGTATATGTCCACACCTACTTGCTCGCATATACATGTAAGTAATTCATCTTGTGTAATGACATATAGGAAGGTAACGCATGGTGGTGGAGACATCTAAACCACAACTTTATGGGGTCTAAGGTAAAGTAAGTTAAAGGGGAGGTTACATCGTCTAATTGGTTTAGTTGTAAAACACCTCTCTAAGAATGTGTTGGCTTAGGAAGTTTCTGCACCCGTACCTTTTAGCATGGTTTACTCATTGAGTTTTCGAGCTCATTTTATTTTCTTTCCCGCTATTTCAGGTTTGGATAAAGGTAAGGGGCCACTTTAGCCGGGAGGATTTGATAATGGAACGAACGATACTATTTGTATTGTTTTTGATTAACCCTCTCTATAGATATGTATATATTCTACTTAAGTATCTTGTGGATGGTTATGCTTATGGTGCACCCAGTTTATGTAAATTGTCCTTATGGTATTTGGAACTAGGGGCTCAGATTTTATGTAATATTTTGGAACTATGGACTCCGATCATATGTAATGTTCAGGAACTATGAATGGTGACCATGCGTGGTAATGTTGTGTTGAGGACTAAATCCTTGTTGTTATATGTTATTGAGATGCAAATTTGGAAAGGTGATGCAAGCATGTAATGTATGTATAAAGTTTGATTTGAGATGTATTGTGCTAAGATAAGTAGGCCATGTTGGCCAAAATCCTTATTTGGAATAAGTAGGCCATGGAGCCGAAATTGAAGATAAGTGTCATGTAGAGAAATGATTTTAGGGGAGGTGCTGCCAAATTTTTGGTAATAATGAAAATCTGAAATTAGAGAGGGTCATTGGACTAACTCCTTGTCTATAAATTTTGGGACCGTTACAGTTGGTATCAGAGCCAGGCTTAGACAAGGTTAGTCTAGGTAGATGTAGCGTACAGGGTTGATTATGTAATTGTGTGTAACTTGTATGTATGCTTGGTTAAGTTAGACGAGTGGTATTGGAGAGACAGTGGAGTCTTAGGTGTATTTGACCCTGAAATGTATGGTATTTAACTGTTCTCTTACATTTGAATTTGGGTACCCGCATACCTTAGTTCAAATGGATCCTGCGAAGGGTGCGGGCCCTTTTGTATAGAATTCCAGTGGTATGGGATACTGGAAAGGGAGAGCAATCAAAATATTACACAAGTCGGGGTTAAACCAATTGGAGGGACCCCGAGTCCAATGGAGGATCTATGAAGATGGTATGATTAAAGAATTGATGATTCTCTAACATGTCTTGTTATATACATGCAGCTTGTTGTTTTGAGGAATTGGAAGACAAACCATCTAATGTAAATCTTTTACTTCTACAAATGGGAGATTCTGATATACCAGGATCATCATCCGATGGTTCGGAGTCAGAAAGTTTGAGTTGGATAGCAGATCACATGGATTGGGTTTACAAATCAGATGAGACTGATCCAGCAATCATCTTTAATGGCCCCCCAGACAGCAAGGATACGGTGGGTCTAGTGGGACATGATGACAAAGATGCAGTTAGTGAGGCTGAGAGTGCTATAAGAAATATGCCAGTAACTGTGGACCTGGGAGTCTTGCCCGGCGATGAGTTAAATCCCAAAGGAAGGATTTTTTTTGGAGGTATTTGGTGGGACTCCAGCTGGGCCGAAGATATGGATCTCTACGACGACCACAAGTATTAGAGATGTGAGAATGATGCTATATTGGAGGAAGTGGTTCCTGAAGAAGAAGAAGAACCTGAGGAAGTGAATCCTGAAGAAGAAGACCCTGAGAAAGTGGATCCTGAAGAAGAAGAAGACCCTGAGGAAGTGATCCTGAAGAAGAAGAAGAAGACTCTGAGGAAGAGGACCTAAAGGGAGGTGATACTGTAGGGGACAACAAGGATGAAATCTTCACTGGTTCTAATATAACTCCCTGTGAGGGACCTTGATGTGTGGCATTTTGGAAGGAGAAGTGTTGGCTCACATAATTAGGGATTTTTGGGTGGGAAAGTTATTGTATGTGTTATATAAGAAATGTGTGTGAATGATGTACCTTATTATAATTGCACTCGTAAATCTTGTTAAGGAAACATTTTGAAGATAAATGAAACTAGTATTTTGTTTATGGAACTGCTTCTGTTGGTTGTCATTTTATTGCCGCTAATAAGATTTGACTATTCTTTTAGGTATAGATGGACTTAAACCTTCCTCCACCTGATACTATCTCTGAAGGCGATGTCCCATTGCACAGCGCAATCGGGAGCGTCCATCCCCCGACAAATCATGAGTTTGTGGGTAAACAATTAAATGTCTGTTGGAACCTATTTCGATGAAGACGTTCGTGAAGATCAAATTCATTTGGAGCTCTAACACATGACGAATCAAGAGTCCGACATGATCAAGATGTGCCAAGAAGAGTTGATAGAGTGTGGTGTATATGTGGATGTAGAGTGTAAAAGCCTTGACACAAACCAACACTTCTTTGGTCCATTAGTCGACTTATACATAAGTCAAGTCGACTAATCCTTGATGTAGTCGACTACCAGAAACCCAATTCGACTAATCTTATGTCCAGAAATTGACCCAACTCTCTGTTTGATCAATTAGTCGACCGACAGTAAACCAAGTCGACTAATTCAAATTTCACAATGGAAATGTCTTTTGGTGAAGAACTGAAGTTTGGAAAACAGTTTTCAGGTTTTTCAGATTTTGGCTTTTGAAAACTGATAAAAACACTTGGTTAATTCTAAAATTTGCAAATTCATTAAAAGTATCATTTTTATTTTTAGCAGCACGATCAAACAGTTCGAATACCTTAATGACACTAGTTTCGGAATCAAGATCAACGCGAAATTTCCGAAATACATGTGTCAAAAAAGCTCCATAAGGAAGGAATGAAGTATGTGACTTAACCATGGTATCAAATACAATTTTTGCCCAATTAACATCGAGGCCAGCCATAATTGCATAGACGCAAGTAGCTAACTCGCGTGAATAGTAATTGTAGCTTCCAGTTTTGGGACAAATATTGTATGCAAGGATACGACCTATGAGACGGGGAATTGGTTTTAACTTGTTGTTGGTCATAGGTAATCCTTGTCCAGATAGAAAGATATTACTTAAGACTTCCTCATCATCCATGGTAATATCATCAAGCAAGAGACCGTGATAAGGAATAGACAAGATAGGGCCGATTGATTTTGGGGATAATTTAATGTTAATACTTTAACCAATGAGTAAATATGGACATCGTCCTCATTATCTTCATAGGTTAAATTAGTATAAAACAAGATAAATTTAAAAAGAATAAAGATACTAACGATTATCCTTCTTGTTTAGTTTGTGTTGACTTGTGTGTTTTAGATTATAGTTGCTAGAATGGAAGAAGAAGACAACCGCCATTGAAGAGGCGAATGATCTCTCACTATGACATTAGAAAACCTAATCGGTAATCTAATGGCATATAAAGTGCAGTTAGAAGAAAGGAAGAAGGACGAACGACAACACCGTTAATTTTATCTAAAGCATCTTTTGTATTTAAGATAAAGCATTTACATCCAAAATCTTTAAGTAGATACTTTTATGAAATTTAAAAGAGATTTGGATATTTGCAATTTTCTGATTTTTAAATATTTTTTTCAGCATTTTTCAAAGGCATTTTTTTTACTTAATTAGTCGACTTACAAATTTTATTAGTCGACTTATAGAAGATCTAGTCGACCTGCAGTAACCCAGTCGACTAATGTGCACAAACAGAGACTTCGTTTTCTGATTTTTACAAAATTAGTCGACTATAGTAACTGACTAGTCGACTAATCTATTTATTAGTCGACTAATACTGTACAAAACTGTGTTCTAATTTCGGTTTTTCCACTTCGAACCCGACCCGTTTTCTTAAGTTAAGGATCCAATAACACTCCTTTTTAATCCTCACCATTACTTTCAATCCAGGGTTGATCCTAACCACTCATTCTAACACTTCACAAACTTCACTTCACAAAACCCTAGATTTTCCCACTTTCTCTCATCCAGCCGATTCCTCCAGTCGACTACAGGGAGCGCCAGCAGCGACTGCAGCAGTGACCTATTCCTTCCCTTCTCTTTCAAAATCTGGTAATCTCTTCAAATCCCTAGTCGACTAATCCCTGGTCAAGTCGACTAGTTGTTAGTTACAGTCGACTTGAAGTAGTTATTCTGAAACTGTTCTTCCAACGGCCACTGAAGAAAATAAGTTTACTCCATCTAGTTCATCGTTAGTATGCAACTTATGTTTTAAACCATATAAAGTTTTCTTAAGTTAAGAGTTCTGGACAGAATGCCTAATTGGCTGGTGCAACTGGCAACTGTAAATAGCCCCCGTAGAGCCCTAGAGAAATTTCAGAAGTTAAATCCACCAGCTTTTAAAGGAGGGGCCGCCAATACAAGCTGAGGAGTGGCTTCGCCAGATTGTGAAGATACTAGACGTCATGAAATGCACTAAGAGTCAACGAGTATCTTTTACCTCCTTTATGTTCCAAGGGGAGGCAGAACGTTGGTGGGAAATGATTAAAGGTGGAGCTAAAACCTTGAGAAAAGAAATCTCTTGGAACTTTCTAGTCAAAAGTTCAATGAAAAGTATATACCAGGAGTGGTGAAGACAAGCTTGCAATGGAATTCTAAGATCTAAAATAGGATCATCGACAGTGAGTCAGTATGAAGCTAAGTTTACCCAATTATCAAGATATGTGAGAGCTGTGTCAGAAGAGGAGGATAGAACAAAAAGATTTGTGAGGGGCTTGAAGCCTGAAGTCAGGAGGCAATTAATCCATTCCAACTACAAATTTATAGCCAAGCGTAAAGAAGGCACTAGAAGTTGAAAGAGATATGCAAGAAAATCAGGACATAAGGGTCAGAGAGCTGCCTTCCGTAAAGCGCTCCAGGTATGCTAATATACCGAGTTTTGGAGCTTACCCCACCAGGCCCGACAGAGGTGCCGGGTCTCCCCTAATGCCCGTCCAGGAACCAGGGTGAACTCGTGGCCCAGGAGTATGGGGTTTCCTCATGCGGCGTCACCAATATCCTCCCCACGCTCCAAGCCTTGCGGGAACATGTGGTGTCCAGGTGTAACCGAAATCACACTGGCAGTTGCTCCATCGGTAAATAATGCTTTGCTTGCGGCAAATTGGGGTCACATGAGGAGAGATTGTCCAACTTTACACGGACATCCAGGAGCTAGTAGGGGAACAGGTAGACCGACCATGGGCATCGCCCCCAACAGCAGGAGGACAAACAATCGCCTTTCGGCAGCTGTCAACAAAACTCGCACAGTCATGACTCAAGCATCAGTGCAACAACCCAGAGCTCAAGGGAGAATGAATGCAATAACTCCGCAGGAGGCTCGAGCATCTAACGCAGTGGTCGAAGGTACTGTCTGTATATCTGAAAATATTGCTCGAGTATTATTTGATCCCGGTGCTACCCCCTCATCTTTATTTCTTCATCATTTGCAACAATAATTAACAAGGAATCTGAAACCTATGAATTATCAACTAGTGTGTCAACCCCTGTAGGCGCAAAATTGACCACTAATGTGTTTTATAAAGGATGTGAAATTATTATAGGAGAAATGAAAATACAAGCAGATCTAATTAAAATAGGAGAGATGGAATATGACCTCATTCTAGAGATGGATTGGTTGTCAACATATCGTGCTCATGTAGACTGTCATTAGAAGAGAATAATTTTTAAGTTGGAGGAACTTCAGAAAAAGTATATGAAGGGGCGAAGAATAAATTTGCACTCCAGTCATTTCAGCTATAAAGTCCACTAAGTTATTGAGGCGAGGGTGTCAGGGATTCCTAGCAACCATTATTGGTGAGGAAGACAAGATGATAAAAATTGAAAATATAGAAGTTATAAGAGAATACCCTGATGTATTCCCGGAGGATCTACCTGGCTTACCCCCAGATAGGGAAGTAGAATTTTTCATTAATCTTCTACCAGGAACAAGTCCCATATCAAAGGCACCTTATAGAATGTCGCCCGCAGAGATGAAAGAATTGAAGGACCAACTGCAAGATTTACTAAGTCTCGGATTTATTCGGCCGAGTGTATCACCTTGGGGTGCTCCCGTACTATTTGTAAAGAAGAAGGATGGGAGTATGAGACTGTGCATAGATTATCGTGAACTGAACAAAGTCACTATCAAAAATCGATATCCACTGCTAAGGATTGATGACCTTTTTGACCAACTTCAGGGTACCAGCATATTCTCCAAGATAGATATAAGATCTGTATATCATCAATTAAAAATTAAACCGGAAGATGTTTCCAAGACGGCTTTTCGGACCAGATATGGCCACTATGAGTTTTTAGTGATGTCGTTTGGCTTGACCAATGCCGTAGCAGCATTTATGGACTTGATGAATAGGATCTTTCAGCCATACCTAGAATCAATTCGTGTGGTGTTTGTTGATGACATACTAATTTACTCAAGAAGCACAAAAAAACATGAAAGGCACTTAAGGATAATATTACAACTATTGAGAGAGAAACAACTCTATGCAAAATTTAAGAAGTGTGAGTTCTGGCTGGAAAAGTTGGATTCCTGGGTCACATCATAGATAAGGAAGGAATATCAGTAGACCCTGTGAAGATCGAGGCGATTAAGGAGTGGCCTCGACTACCAATGTCATGGAAGTGCGAAGCTTCCTAGGATTGGTTGGGTATTATCGGAGATTTGTAGAAGGATTCTCCAGAATAGCTGCATCCTTATCACAGTTAACCAAGAAAGGCCTCAAATTCTATTGGGGAGATATTCAGGAGAAAAGTTTTCAAGAATTAAAGGATAAACTAACATCGGCTCCAATCTTAGCCATGCCCACTGGGACTGAAGGTTATGTTGTATACAGTGATGCGTCGAAGTCGGGACTAGGGTGTGTATTGATGCAATGGAGAGTAATTGCATATGCTTCTAGATAACTAAGGAACCATAAGAGGAATTACCCACCTATGATCTCGAGCTAGCTGCAGTCATCTTTGCCTTAAAAATATGGCGACACTACCTTTATGGGGTATCATGTGATATATATACAGATCATAAGAGCCTAAAATATATCTTTACCCAAAAGGAATTGAATATGCGTCAGAGAAGATGGTTGGAGTTAATGAGGATTATGATTTGGACATTCATTATCACCCTGAGAAGGCCAATGTTGTGGCCGATGCTCTTAGTAGGAAGTCTGAAGGATCCTTGGTTGTATGTTAACCCAACAATTGGGCTTGTTACAAGAGATGAGGAGGATGCAACTTGAAATCAAATAAGAGGACCTACGTGGGGGATGGGTCAGGTAAATCAAGTCAGCATTGGCTTCGATCTCTACGAAGAAATCAAGAAAGCACAACAGAAGGATGATCTGGCAGCTAAAAATTTTGAAAGGGTGCAAAGAGGCGAAACTCGAGATTTTACCATTGTAAGAAATTTACTGAGAAAGGGGAGCTGGATATATATACCTCCAGACATTGGGCTCGAGGAGCGAATATGACTGAAACTCATTGCACCCTTATACAGCATACCCAGGAACAACAAAAATGTATCGAGATCTGAGAACAATTTGTTGGTGGGAAGGATGAAAAAGGACATAGCTAAATTTGTGCAGAGATGTTTGATATGTCAACAAGTTAAGGCTGAACACAAGAGCTTCCGGGACTTCTCATGCCCTTACAAGTCCCCGAATGGAAGTGGAGCCACATTACTATGGATTTTGTGTCAGGACTCCCTAGATCCCTCAGGGACATGATGCCATATGGGTGATAGTCGACCAACTCATAAAGTCCGCTCATTTCCTACCCATTTGAGTAAACTACTCGATGGATAGGTTAGCCCAAATATACCTCCGGGAGATAATCCGGATCCATGGAGTTCCCGAGACAATTGTATTAGATAGAGATCCTCGTTCCAGTCAAGGTTATGGGTCAGTCTATCCTAGGCCTTGGGCTCTAAACTACATTCAAGTATAGCGACGCATCCGCAAACTGACGGGCAGTCAGAAAGGACTATACAGATATTAGAAGATAGTTTAGGCATGCATATTTGATTTCGGAGGCAATTGGGAAAAATACCTGCCATTAGTAGAGTTTGCATATAACAATAGTCATCAATCAACTATAGGGATGCCGCCATTTGAAGCCTTGTATGGTAGGAAATGTAGATCTCCGATTTGTTGGGAAGAGATGGGAGACCAAAGATTGTTCGGAACTGATATAGTTCAAGAAACAACAGAGAAAATTCGGATAATAAGGAAGAGAATGAAGGCGGCCCAAAGTAGACAGAAGACATATGCAGATCGGCGCCGAAGGCCCTTGGAGTTTGCAGAAGGCGACAAAGTTTTCTTGAGAATATCTCCAATGAAAGGAGTGATAAGCATTGGCAAACGGAATAAGTTGGATCCCCGTTTTATCAGACCTTTTGAAATATTGGAAAGAATTGGACCACTGGCCTACCTGTTGGCCTTACCACCAGAGATTGAGAAAATACATAACGTATTTCATTGTCGC
The DNA here is from genome assembly GCA_038442645.1 of Agave tequilana. Lineage (NCBI taxonomy): Eukaryota > Viridiplantae > Streptophyta > Magnoliopsida > Asparagales > Asparagaceae > Agave > Agave tequilana. Next base: position 90,299 of record JAVJIF010013898.1, read on the forward strand.
AATTAAGGAAATACATACCAGATCCTGGTTATGTCCTCAGCTACTCACCATTGCAGCTCCAAGAGGACTTGTCATATACGGTGGAGCCGGTACGAGTTCTAGACCGTAAGGAGAAACAATTACGAAACAAAGCAATTCCTTTAGTGAAGGTATTGTGGAGGAGCAAAGAGATCGAAGAAACTACCTGGGAACCGGAAAGAAGAAATGAGGAAACCTACCCACAGCTTTTCTGAGGTACATCGAGCTTCAAGTCGAAGCTCCTTTTAGGGGGGTAGAAATGTAATGATCGATTTTAATTAAATCTTTTCTCACCCTAATTATCGAGATTATCTGTTGAATGATTCATCTAAAGTTGTTACCCTCAATTTTATAATAATAACAATTTAAATCTCTTTAGGTGACTCACTTCCCTAATATAAAACAAGGTAATTCAGAGTAAGGGTCATGAGGGTATAAATGTGTGTGTATGTGTACCAAGTACCAGTATTAATAAGAGTATGGGTATAGGTGTTTATAAGCCTAGATTAACTACTCTTAACCTAGAAACATATCATTTACTCCAAGTTAATGATAGGGGGGTAGGTATGTATGCTATGGGAGATCAATGGCTAGGATCTCCTTGATGAGTGTTAGGCCATGTGGCACTAGGGAGAGCCCCCCACCTTGTAAATTGCACCAAGAGAATAGTGGTCTACCCATTTTTCCCCCACCTTCTTCTTCATTTAGATCTGAACTGTTTTCTCCCCCCAAAGAAAACCTGAAACCCTAAAAGCCTCAACCTCCTCTCAAAATTTTTCTTGATGAAAACCTCTTCCAAAACCATCTCTCACTTCTTTACTTCCCTTCTTTTCACCCCAGACCGGAGCCAGGGGAGGGAAGCGCGCGCACGCAGCAACAGCAGCAGCACGCGCGCGCGCGTGCTGCTGGCCGGCCGCGTGCGCGGCCTGGAGAGGGAGAGGCGTGCGCGCGGGGAAGGGGGAGCCAGAGTAGGGTAGGGGGTGGTTTCGTGGTGATTTTGGGGAGGTTGCTACCACTCAATCGGAATTTTTGAGGCTCCAAACTCTCATTTTCAGATTACAACTCAAGGCCAAAGGGGTTGTTGTGTGGGAAGGAAATCAAAGAAAAATTTGTGTAGAGGTCTATCTACACAAGGTGAGTAAACCTAAACCCTTAGAGTAATTATGCATAAATGTAAGATTGAGGGAATTGCCAATCATGTATGGATGAACAAATCTTATGTAATTCGCTGTTTTTCATTAATTGTTATGATAGGCGAGATCTAATTGTGCATTACATAGTCATTACCTCCTCTAAATAGGAAATTAATGGGACGCATGTATAGGGTGTATTTTCATATCAATAACTCCATGGGTAATAAGAAATGGACATCGAAGTCTTTTGGTTATGCTTACCTCAACGGAGGGGAAAACCCCTCCTACACTTTGGCATTGTATTAGGTACCATCAAGTAAAAATGGAATACGCATTCATTCATATAGGGCTAAATGTTGCATGACATGATTTCACCATGGTATAGTGAAGCTATTAAGTACGTATTCTTTCCACTTGATATGCATCAATTGTGCGTGTATGGCTTGTAAGTGTAGCCCTTAAATTTTTACGAAGAGCATAATGACTTATAAACTACATATGTATGTATGTATGCTTCCTGGAGGAAGGGACCGGGCGGGAGCCGGTAGGGGGAAGACGGGGACTTGATTATATATATTTGTGATATACTAACGGGAGGAAGGGACCGGGCGGAAGCCGGTAGGGGGGAAGACAGGGACTTGATATATATATATATATATATAATATATATATATATATATATATATATATATATATATAATATATATATATATATATATATATATATATATATATCTAATATTATGAGAACACTAAAGGGAGGAAGGGGCCGGGCGGGAGCCGGTAGGAGGGGAAGACGGTGAATTGCATCTAAATTGAAAATTATGTATAAGCAAACTGTCAAGCTTTATTCCATGTTAGTATTCCATGTTAAACCTAGAATGTCACCACTAAATAAAATGGTAAACCGGTTGATGTAGAAGTATATGTCCACACCTACTTGCTCGCATATACATGTAAGTAATTCATCTTGTGTAATGACATATAGGAAGGTAACGCATGGTGGTGGAGACATCTAAACCACAACTTTATGGGGTCTAAGGTAAAGTAAGTTAAAGGGGAGGTTACATCGTCTAATTGGTTTAGTTGTAAAACACCTCTCTAAGAATGTGTTGGCTTAGGAAGTTTCTGCACCCGTACCTTTTAGCATGGTTTACTCATTGAGCTGTCGAGCTCATTTTATATTCTTTCAATCTATTTCAGGTTTGGATAAAGGTAAGGGGCCACTCTAGCCGGGAGGATTTGATAATGGAACGAACGACATACTATTTGTATTGTTTTGATTAACTCTCTCTATAGATATGTATATATTCTACTTAAGTGTCTTGTGGATGGTTATGCTTATGGTGCACCCAGTGTATGTAAATTGTCCTTATGGTATTTTGGAACTAGGGGCTCAGATTTTATGTAATATTTTGAAACTATGGACTCCGATCATATGTAATGTTCAGGAACTATGAATGGTGACCATGCGTGGTAATGTGTGTTGAGGACTAAATCATTGTTGTTATAATGTTATTGAGATGCAAATTTGGAAAGGTGATGCAAGCATGTAATGTATGTATAAAGTTTGATTTGATATGTATTGTGCTAAGATAAGTAGGCCATGTTGGCCGAAATCCTTATTTGGAATAAGTAGGCCATGGAGCCGAAATTGAAGATTTGTGTCATGTAGAGAAATGAAATTTTAGGGGAGGTGCTGCCAAAATTTTTGGGAATAATGGAAATCTGAAATTCGAGAGGGTCATTCGACTACTCCTTGTCTATAAATTTTGGGACCGTTACAACTAGTCCTTGGCTTCAAGAGCTTTTCAAAGCACCTATAAGATCACTTTCACATCCAAACTGAATAAATAAGAGCAAGCTACATTAAACCATCAAAGCTAAACTAAAGCAAGCATGTAATAAAGTAATGTTAGCTTGTTAGAAAGTTTGACGTTAGAGTGTTAGAATCCATCATCATGAGCCATCAATGATTCTTCCAAGAGCAAAGCCAAGTAGAGGTTATTAGATTCATGCAGATTATCAAGTAAGATTAGCAAGTTAGTGGTTAATAGTTGTTGCCATGAGAGAAAATTAGCTTAGCATGTAAATGTTGTTAGAGAGAAGAAAACAAGTAGAGATAAAGAGAGAACCTTTCATAGAGTGTCACCCTCTATTACAAGTGTTGGCCCAAAGGCCTTCCACTCTAGTTTTGATGATGATTAACTCATGTAGTTATGTGTACTAATAATCTTGCAATGTTTAAGTTTCAGATATTTAACAAGATATTAGTTGGTGAAAGCTTCCACACATCTTTCACTTGTTGATTCAAGCCCGCGCATCAAGATCATACATTGCACTTGCTCGGTGAATCAAGAGTTTTTGGATCGAGCCGACTTGGAGATTGCGCTCTACAAGAAGACTTAGGTATCCATAGTTTTAGTTTTAAGTTTAGATCCTAATTGTAAAGATTAGAATAGTATGATAAGCTCAAGTTCACAACACACACCTTTCATGTTTGATTTTCGGTTTTAGGTTTAACCGATCTTGGTTTTCATGAATAGATTTTTATCAAAACAAGTTTACATGGTTTATGTATATTAGATTTATTCTATATACATGCATGCTTCAATTGTTTAGACAAACTTTGTTTGATAATCTATTCTATGTGTTTTATGTTTTGGTATTTACAACAAAACATATTTTTGGACTTAATGACAAAAATCATGATATATATATGTTTCTTGTATATTGAATTTCTATTCATATACAATATGCTTCAAAGTATTTAATATCATATTTTTGTATCATGGATGAGTTTTAGACAATGTGTATTTTCTATTCAAAATACAAGGTTTTAGAAAATACGGTTTTGGTTTTTGGCAAATTTCTATGACACAAAAATATTCAAATATGTTTGAAATTTGTGTTAGGATTTTAACAAAGTTTGTATTTCAATAAAATAATAAAACTATTTTTGTGGAATTTTAGAGATTTGTGGGATTTATTGGAATATTTTTACCTCAATTTTCTGACCCATTTGCTGCCTGCCAGGCTAGTTCGGTCGACCGTAACGGTCGACCGCATGTACCGGTCGACCGTCACGGTCGACCGACGACGTGCACAAACCTGTGCACGTTTCTGGCACAGTCAGCGGTCGACCGGGACGGTTGACCGGAGCAGAATAATCTGCTCTCGGGATTATTCGGTCGACCGGGCCAGTCGACCGTTAGTTTCCAACGGTCAAAAATTGACCGTTGGACGGTCGACCGGGCCGGTCGACGGAAGGCTATTTCTGGCAAATTTCTGTCAACGGCTATTTTCTGATAATTGCCTATAAATACCCCATTTGTAAGAGTTTTTCTCTAAGAATTTTTGTGCGAAATTTTTCATACTCTCTGGTGTTTTTACAGCAATCAAAAGAAAGTTTTTGAGCTCAAATTGAACAATACATTTGGTGTTTTTGTTAGGGTTTGGAAAATCAAAGAAAGAGTTTTTGGAAAGGATTTGATTGAACTTCTCTATCTTTGTTTCAGTTTTTCCCAAGGATTTTTCTTTATGATTTCTGATTTCCATTCCTTTGGTTTTCTCCACACTTGAGCAAAAATCTACTATCTATATCTATAGGATATTTGTGTGGGAAAAGATATTGTTTGTGGTTGTTGTTTGAAACCACTTAGTTGTAAACCCATTTCTTGCTTTGTGCCATTTCCTCATGTGTGTGAGGAGGTTGTGCAAATTGGGTTGTGAGGAGTTTTGTGTAAGCTTGGTGCTAATCCTCAAGTTGTGAGGTGATTGTTTGTTGTATTGGAGGAGTGCCTCAAGAAGGAGGTGAGATTGTAAGAAGGGAGTTGGGAACTCCTTGTAATTGTGATTGCCCCAAATCCTCGGTGGAGGTTCCCTTAGTGGGAGTCCTTAGTGGACGAGCTAGTGGATTGGAAATCCTTCGTGTGTCGAAGGCGGGGATGTAGAGCTGGGTGCTCGAACCTCGGAACATATCTCTTTGTTTGCGCTTGATCCATTGACTCTTGCTCTCTCTCTTTACTTTGTACAAATTGCTATATCTTATACTTGCTTGTGTGTGCATCATTGTTGTAATTGCAATTAGTTTTTAATTCCGCATTAAGTTCACTAGATTAGCATTGTCACCTATTCACCCCCCCTCTAGGTGACTTTTCAACAAGCACTCTTACTTTCATCCTATATATTACTCTCTTCCATATACATGATCTATAAGAAATGAAAAATACAAAAGAGAAAGAAGAAAAATAACTAACCTAAAATAAAAAAAGAAAACTACTAAAAACTATGTTAAAAGCTCTTCTTCCTAGAAATCTGCTCAACACTGGATATTTATAAGCAAAAGTGGGCATCAGGGGAGCTGTACGGAGTCGTGCGTCGAACCTTGACGCACGACTCGACAGCATGGCCGCATTTCCGTTGCCATGCTGGGGCCAGAAGGGCAGCGCCAGGGCGTGGGTGGTCTGGTACTGAAGATATGAAACTTGTACAGCCTGCTGGTTCCTTGTTTTCTGCTTCCAGAAGCAAAAGATGCAGCTTCCAAAGTCAAAGGCTATATTAGGATCTAAAAATCACCAAATAAATGGGATTTTCGATCTTCTTCTTCATTCCACATCATGGACCTAGGAACACACAAGAAAGGCATTATTTAGCAGAATTTTATATAGAATAAGTGTGAAAATATGATAAAATATGGTATGAAATATGCAGATATAGAGACCAATCACACCCCCACACTTATCTTTTGCTCGTCCTGAGCAAAATGAAAAACTAATTAAGGAAATTATTACACTACTTTCACAGGTGACGCGATTGCACTGAGCATATGCAATAAGCCGTTAAACCTCTAGGATTCCCTAGAGGAGTAGCTTTGTCTCCTGAGGGTTTTCAGTGGATTACACCCATAAAATCTATAAAGAAAGAAATTAGATATTAGTATTTTGAAAATGCATTTTGAAATAGAGAAAAGTGTTAAAATATTTATGCAAAAATTCATGTTATCCGAGGTCATAAATTAACTAGATATTATTCTTCCTTAAACTACGTCTAAATGTAAAATCTTGTTATAAATTAAATGTAAAAATTTAAAATTAAATCGATCTTTGATCTTTCATAAAACTCTTAGAAAATATGCACTTTATAAACTGTGGAGATTTTTAGTATATCGACTCTTAATTTCATGCCATTTAAAATTTTATTTCTTCCTTTAGTTTTTTTTAGGCTTTCTAACTTACCCGGATAGTGTGTATTTAGCCGGTTACTCCCAAATTAGATGGTTTTAGTGAACCAAATGAGAAAACATCCCTCGGGCTTAAGCACTCGAGTAAATAAGGCCAGAAAACTAAAGGGGATTATTTTATTTTTGTCCACTGTTTTAAGCGTGAATAATCATGCTTCCTGAGGCATAACTACCCAGCTTCAATAAGTGATTTTTATTATCATCATTTTTATACATATTTTTATGACATTTTCAGTCTTTGTTTTAATCATAAAAATTGTGTAAGTGTGGAGTGCATATATCTAAGGCAAAAAATTCTAGATCAAATTATTTTTTCAATCTTACTTTCTTATCCTAAAATTTAAATAACATCTATTATTTTGACTCTAAGAATTCATAATTATAGGTCTTCTGTATTCTTAAGATCTTCTTAATTTTCTTAAAAAAAATCAAAATTATTTCTCTTATTTCAAAAAGTTTGGTAAAAGAAAAGAAAGTAGTTTTTATACAAAAGAAAAAATTTAAAAATTTTCTAAAAGAAGTGTAAAAGAAAGAAAGTTTAGAACAATCTATGTTAGTAACCCTCTCCCATACTTATCTCATGTATTATCCTCAATGCATCATGAATGTGTATTTGCACGAAACAAATGAAAAGAAAAGGAAAATTACCTCATGGTGGTGGTCTAATTGGTCCACGAAATGTGACCCAATTCAAATATTATGGATTTCGAAAGAACCCACCAATGACCTCTCTAATATGACCCTTTAAAAGAATATAAAAGTTATGATTTTATTAAAAAAATTATCCCCATTCAGTTTCCAATTTTCAAAAATACTTACTGAGTCATTTTGTTCAACATCCTTCTCCAATAATGAAGCGTGATTGTGGAAGATGATTGATTTGGGCTCAAATGGAATAGGAACAAAAATCGACTCGGGAATATGACTTAGGTCAGGTCGAGATTCAAAAGTAAAAGTCGAGATTGGTTCAAAAATGGAGTCCAAACCAAAGAATTGATGTTCACACACTGTCCCCATTAACGGAATGTGATCGTAAAATATTGATGATTCAATTTCACAGTATACTGATACATGATTCAATGCTGACTTTGAAATATGAAAAGAATCTGGTAAAGATACCAGAGTCATTATTGAATCAAAAGCGAAATGGAATCACCAACTTGTGGATCAGGATCACATTCTTACTCAAGTTCAATTTCAAGAAAAGAATAAATTACCAAAATGTCAACATGGTTCTCAAGATTTGGGCAAGTTCAAATGGATGTAATGAAATTGAATCTTGATTTTCATCCACAGAAGGAATGTGAATGGGTGAAATAATTTATGCAAGTTCAGGAATTATGGGAATCAAAATTGGCTCAAGAATGTTACCTAGTTTAGGTAAAACTATAGGAGTTGATATTGATTTAAAAATTGGACTCCAATCGTTAAATTGAAGCTCAGGTTCACATTCATCTTCAAGTTCAATTTTAGGAAATGGATAACTTGCCAAAATAACAAGGATTTGATTTTGGTCAAGTTCAGGTTGGTATGATGAAATTGAAGCTTGATTTTCAAAATAACATGATTCTTGAGTCATATGAAAATTTAGTGGACATTGAAAGTCAACCATATTTTGAATTAGTCGCTCGGACTCTTACATGAATTTCATAGTTTTTTCCAACAATGATTTTTCTTTTAATGGCTATGGAAAAGAACTGTATGAATTTTGAAAATTCTGTGGATATGATGAGGCCATCATGTTTTTCAAATTATTTTTGAGACTCTATCATTTCTTTCAAACTCCTTTGCAACTCTGATTTTTCTTCAATTGGTGGTTTAGGAAAAGGAGGATGTGAAGCAGAATCGGGGAATGAATATTGTGGACAATGTGGTTGAAAATCTAACTCGAGGGAGGTGAATTCCTATGGATTTTGTGAAGAGTAAAAATTATTTTGAAAATTATGGTCATATTGAGTCGGATAAGTCCAATCTGGTCTCTATTGTTAGTTCATGTTGTACATAGTCGAGTTGGAATTATCCGAGTCAAATGAAGTCAAGGTGAAAAATTGATTCATTTGGTTGAAAATTTTTTAGTTATATTCCATTTTATCACAATAATCACAGAAAAGAAAAATCAAACAAACAAATAAACAAATAAAGAAAAAGAAAAAAAATTCAAAACAAAGCCTATACTAGGGTTGACTAGATGAGTCCTAACTGGTTAGACTGTCCACCGGGGGGGACGGGGGGTACATTATAGGAATCTGACCTCAAGTTAATCAGTTAGGTAGGGGAAAGATCAGTGAGAGGTATCCGTGCCGGAGCAATAGGCCTAATTATGCTAAATCACTGTTCTTTGAGGTTTCGCCTCTCAATCCCCAACTTTGACACCGATTTGATAAGAGTCAAATTCTAATAACTTTCCTCTTAGGTCAATCTCTTAAATGAGTTCGAGATGTCCCTAGGGGCCAATGTCTATCAATTTTTAAGTTAGGCTTGGGATTGTGAGTGCTTGGAAAATTATTTTGGGCTAGGGGTGATGAAATCCCCACCTTATCTTGTTTATTTGAGTTCTGCCCTTAAAATTGATTTTGTGCAAGTGTACAGAATATATCAAACAAGATTTACTCAAAGCGGATAAATCAGCCAAAGAGTTGGTCCTATTCTATATGTAATACTTGTGTACCTTACTCCAGTACTTTTCAACAGTAATTTAAATGAATCGTAAAGACACGTGCCTAAAATGCAAGAGTCTAAATCAATTTTTAAATTGCAACAAGCTTTTTACTATTGGTTTATTAGCAGAATCTTGGTGATGGCATACAAGAAAAACAAATATTTGCAGAGAGCTATTTTTTTCCAAAGCAAGCAACCCTGAAAAAAAATTTGTTTGTAGTTTACTTAATCCTTCCGCGAAAATGCGGCAAGTTTGAGGGTACTTGGTCTCTGCTTTTTAGAGCAGAGGCTCAATACCATTTATATGTTTCTGCGGTTCTTATTTTCTTGATTCCAAAACCTGTAACCTGAAACAAAGAAGAAAAGTTAACAAAAATGTGAAATCAAACCATTCCCATCCCCGATAACGGTGCCAAAATTTGATCGGGGAAAAAACGTGCACAAAAAGTGTTTGTTTTGAAATCACGAGTTAAAAGTGCGTGCTTTAACTTTCTCAATACTTTTGTTATAGTATGGTGGCTAAACGGGTCGAATTCACAAGGACGGGAAGCGATAGAAGCTTTACCGGTCGATCCACGTGCAAGTATTCTTCAAAGTTTTAAAGAAAAAAAAGAAAAAAAAACAAAGAATGAAAAGAGAAGAATACGGTAGAAACAAAGAAGTGGAAAATATAGAAGAGGTGTTGTATTTTGAGCTTTTAAAACAAATAAAAAAAATAAAAAGAGATACAAAAAACTCATAGCTACTAACTACTAATGACTCCACTAGCATGCTAACCTCTTAGTGATAGTTGCCTCATATGTATCATTGGGCATCACTAGTCCTTGGCTTCAAGAGCTTTTCAAAGCATGACCTATAAGATCATTTTCACATCCAAACTCAACAAACAAGAGCAAGTTACAATTAAACCATCAAAGCTAAACTAAAGCAAGCATGGAATAAAGTAATGTTAGCTTGTTAGAGAGTTAAATGTTAGAGTGTTAGAATCTATCATCATGAGTCATCAATGGCTCTTGCAAGAGCAAAACCAAGTAGAAGCTATTAGATTCATGTGGATTATCAAGTAAGAAGTTAGTTATTAGTAGTTAGTTGCCATGAGAGAAAATTAGCTAAGCATGTAAAAGGAGTTAGAGAGAAAAAACAAGTAGAGATAAGAGAGAACCTTTCATAGAGTGTCACTCTCCATTACAAGCACTCTTGCTTTCATCCTATGTACTATTCTCTTCCATATTACATGATCTACAAGAAATGAAAAATATAAAAGAGGAAGAAGAAGAATAACTAACCTAAACTAAAAATGAAAACTATCCTAAAAACTCCTCTCCGTGGAAATCTGCTCAACAGTTGATATTTATAGGCAAAAGAGGGCACTAGGGAAGCTGTAAGGAGTCGTGCTTCGACGCACGACTCCGTAGCATGGCCGCGGAAATGCGGCCATGGCCGCGTTTCCGTGGTCATGTTGCGGCCAGAAGGGCAGTGCTAGGGCGTGGGTCTGGTACTGAGGTAGGGACATGTACAGCCTGCTGGTTCCTTGTTTTCTGCTTCTAGAAGCAACAGATTCAGCTTCCAAAGTCAAAGGCTATATTAGGATCTAAAAATCACCAAATAAATGGGATTTTTGATCTTCTTCTTCACTCCACACCATGGACCTAGGAACACACAAGAAAGCCATTATTTAGCAGAATTTTATATAGAATAAGTGTGAAAATGTAGTATAAAATATGCAAATATATAGACCAATCAACGATCTACTTATCTACATAACAATTTCTACTAACATCATCATATATTTTCACATCTTCTATTCCCAACTAAATATAGTGCACTATATCAAATAAAGTTTCATTCTCCATTAACACCGATAGTACATATAACAAGTTCTTATCCAAAATATTATACCTCCATCATTTATACAAGGTACAAAATTCATGTATCAAGTTTGCACATACATAACGACTAGAGTATCTAAAGCAAGAGAACAAGATAATTAACACAAGAAAGGTGCCAAAGATCATTTGTTCCATCCCTCAAGTCTCTGAAGTCTAAGCCGATCTTTAACCTTTATTCATACCTGAAATATATAGAGATAAAAGGAGTTAGCTTGACAGCTCAGCTAGTAAACTAATTTAAGGCTTAGAATTAAGGACTTTATCCTTAACAATCTTTATGAGTGTTAGATATAGTTATTAAACGAATCGTTAAAAAAGAGATCTTAATCTAGCCACGAACCCCCTTCCCTTACTTCATCTTTTATGCTTCTAAGGCTTTAGTTAGATGTCTCAACTATCAAGAATATTTCTTTAGTTAAGTATAGTATAAATTTTGGATTTTTGTGTAAACTTGTTATGCATCTTTACATGTACATACGCCCTATTACATCCATAAGTTAGTATACTTCTTAGTTATGATATATCGTATTCTAGTGGATTACTACAATATCACAACCATATATTTAGTACAATGACACACAAGTCAGAAAGCATGATAAGATTCACTGTCTTCCCCTCTTACCGGCTCCCACCCGGCCCCTTCCTCCATTATATAATATGTAATAATAGATCACCGTCTTCCCCCTCCTTCCAGCTCCCACCGGCCCCTTCCTCTTTTACAATGTATATACATATATATAGTATAAATTTCACCGTCTTCTCCCTCCTAACCAGCTCCCACCCGGCCCCTTCTTCCATTACAATGTATATACATATATACTATAAAATTTGTCACCATCTTCCCCCTCCTACCGGCCCCCGCCCGGCCCCTTCCTCTATGATAATATGTATATAACACATACACAAATCACATCACATCAAGCATTACAAACAATCATTCGGTCTATCAATTCAATAAGATAAATAATTACTTCAAATGTATGATCACGTGTGTTTATATATAGAGTATATAAAAAATATGCTCTCAGTAAGCACTGCGACCTTTCGCAGTCTTTATTATTGATACACAATTTACAATATTTTCTTAGGTTTATAAAATGCAACAAAGGTTACATTCCTAATATCCATACATTATCAAAACAAGATTAGGACTGCGACCATGATCACAGACCCAATATATTGTATGTTTTCCTATCCTATATTTTGACTATGATCCAAGTTGCAGTCAGTAAAATCCTGTCTACGACGATGTTATGACTATGGGCGCTATCCTCACTAAACAATACTAAAAATTAAAAGGGATACAGTAAAGTGATGAAATAGAGTAAAGTTAAGTATCTTGAAGGAAAAAAGTCAATGAAAGTTAATTTGTAATTCTTGTCATAAAAATCTGAAAAAATTAGTCTTTGGGTCCTCACGCCATAAATACTTCAATTAAATATTTGAAGTCTTTTTTATCTAATTTTTGAAATCTCAACCATCACCTATAATACTTATTCTTACAGTTCACATCATTTACGAGTATTAGCCTTTTGAACTGCCTATAAGTATTATATATTAACGATCTCATTTCTAAAAAAAAAAGTCAAAATTTGTTTTCTAAACTTTCTTACGAATTTATCATTGAAACATGTCTTCCCAATGTTCTTCCTCTGAACACAGCAAGTCCTCTGATGATGACTGCGAGATTTATTCAAGCATGTCCTCTCGATACGGATCAGAAGAAGAGCTCGATACCGATGACCCATTCTGTGAGTTCATTGATGAACCAAAGTACCCTACAAAGGAGGAGGAAAATGAGGAGGAGAATGAGGGGGTCAATGAGGACGAAGAGGGCGAAAGCGAGTAGGAAGAAGACAGAGAATGAAGAAGATGATTCTGATTATGATGGTGATGATGACGATGACTGGGATTTTCTTCTCTTTTCATAATCACATTCATTTTGTCTTCTTTCTAGGGCTTATAATGCCCTTTTTTGTAAGGTTTCTTTCTGACCAAATTATGACATAAATAAAATTTTGTACTTTTTTAATTTTACTTTCATGCTTTTTAAATACATATGCAAGTATGTATCCTCAATAATTCTTAATTCGCAATGATATTTGAATGGTTTTATAAATACTGCTAGAATGGTCGCAGACATAATATATTACTTGCAATTTATGTCATTATACGATGAGAAATATAATCATTTACTATAAAATAATGTAATTTTTTATTAAGAAGTTACATATGATCGCATTCTGTGATTTTGAATAAAACGTTTACATTTTGCATACAGACTGCGATCAAGGTCGCAGTGAACAATAATATTTAAAACTATAATAATATAGTGACTCTAGTCGCAGACAGTAAAATAAGTTGAAGTTTTATGATCCAAAAGTTGATTAACATGATTTCAAAAAATCAAAAAGATGGTTTGAAATATATCCTATCAAGCATAATAGGATCACAGTCTTCAGTTAAATATATCCTCTCAAGTAAATACTACGATTATGGTCACAATCCATAATTAACTATATTATAATTGATACAGTGACCATAGTCGCAGTCTTATTAAAAAAACTCTTCAGTTAAATATACTATACTAAGTAAAAACAACGACTGTGGTCACATTCCATAATAAACTATAATGATACATGAAACTGCGACTATGATCGCAATTCTGACAAAACACTTTAGTCGTAGTATATTCAATCAAGTTAAAAACTGCAATCATGATCGCAATCCAGAAGTTAACTACATCGACAGCTGATACTGCGATCGTAATATTCTCAAACAGTATATTTCACTATATTCAATCAAATTAAAAAAACTATGACTATGGAAGATGTGTGTAACAGAAATGCAAAGTTTTTATTGTATTAACACTACGACAACAATCACAGTGAAGAACAAATATATAAAATATTAAGTAAACTGTGACTCTGGTCACAGTTCAGTAAGATCCTTTCTATATTAATACTGCGATCTTGGTTACATTCCTCACAAAATGATAAAGATCGGTACAAAAAATTTTGTAAAAAGAAATAATTTGTATCACATTTAAGTAACATATGTTATGTATATGAATTACGCATGATACAATTGTTTGGTTAAAAATATTCGAAGTAAATTTTCTTTGAATGGATAAAAATACAATGGATTCAATATGATTACAAAAGAGAGAAGAATATCTAAATTTCCCTTTTTATTTAAGGCTGGATTCTTCATGTGGCAGTAGAGAGTAAATGTTGTTCTTCATTGACCGGCTGAACGAAAATCTTCTCTTGGATCTGTTGGCCCAGGTTGCAATCACCGGTTTTTTGTTTTGATGATAATAAAACTTATATAGTTATTTAGTACTAATCATGTTTAAGTGTTTAAGTATTTTTTAGGGTTCAAGAAGATTCAAAGTGTTTCTTTCTTAAAGAAAGGTATTAAAGTCTCAAGCTTACTCAAGGATGAGATTCAAGTTAAGACAATTAAGATTCACTCTTTGGAGAAGCCCACTAGAAGATTGCTTGAGGACATGTAGAACCTATGTAAGAAAATAGTATGTTTAAAGTATAGGGCGTAGAAATGATGCTTAAGAAGTCACAAACACATAAAATACAAGTTTTCAAAATATGAGCTTTAATATCAAGTTTTTCTCATTTTGATATTTTACAAGGTTTAGTGTTTGATATATGTTATATGATTTTTCAAAGTTATATATCTTATTTCTATCATGTATCCTAAAACCTATGTATTGCCAAAACATTCTTCTAACTATTTCGTCATATTTAAAAATTAGTTTAAACTCATATTTACTCAAGAACAAGTTTTTAGGCTTGGTTAGTTGACTGAACAGTCGACTGAACTTCGGGCCAATTTGGCCTCAGCTTGTGCGTGTCGTGCACGTATGTCAGGCGACCGGGACGGTCGACTGACTGGCACTAACTGGTCTCGGTTAAGATTGGTCGATCGGGCGGTCGACCGACACCAACAGTTAGTTCAAACTAATTGAATTATCGTCGACCAGGCGGTCAACCGATGTTCTGGCACAGCTACAGTAACGGCTAGTTTTTGAAAATCTATTTCTTTGACTTTTTTCCCAATGGATATTTGCTCCTTTTGGGTCTAATTTCTATCTCTCTCTCTCTCTCTCTTAATGACTTGATAGGCTCTCCTAACTGTGTTTTATATATTTGCTTATATATATGGTTCATTTATAAAGGATTACTAAGAATTAGTTTTTGAAAAATATTTCAAAAATCAAGTTTGCTCAAGAGAAAAGATTTCAAGTTTTCTTGCTCCAAGTGCTCTCTTTTCAAAATCAATTTCTGTAAGTTTTTAGCTCTTAAATTGATTCATTTCAACTGATTTTCTCTTTCACAAACTTCTTGAGCTTCATCTCACATCAAATACTATAGGAAGTTATAAAAGGGAATGTTTGTGATCCTTGTGGTCACCAAGAGCTTGTAAACCTTATTGGTTTTGTGCTACCTCTTGTGTAGAGGATTAAGAGTTGGAGTTGTGTACTCCGGTCTTTTGTAGATCTTGTAGTTCCTGTGTGGAGTCTCCTTTGTGGAAATCCTTAGTGGATAGTGAAATCCTTCACGCGGTAAAGGTGGGACGTAAAGCTTGGTGCTCGAACCTCAAAATAAATCTCTTGTGTTTGTGATTGCTTTCTCTCTTGCTCTTATGCTATTTCAATTGCTTGCACTTGTGTTTTTACTTTTATTTCACTTGCTATTCTTATCAGCATTATTCATTCTTGTCGGTTTTCACTCTCCAAATCAAGAAGGCAATTGAGCACCTCAACTCATTGTCTAGAGGAATATAGAGGAAAAGTTTTAGATCCCTTCATAGAGAATCTGCTTCACTTCTTTATTTGAGTTGACCGTTTGTATCATTTATATTTTTAATTACTGCATTTTTACATTTTGACCCTTAGATTAGCTTTACACCTATTCACCCCCTCTAGGTGTACTCTCAGGATCATCTTGAGGATGTTCTCGAAGAGATTGAAATAACTTCACTTAAATGCAGCAAGCATTGTAGTTCTCTTTTTTTATAAGGAATTCTCTTCCTCTTTCTCTCTCTCTCTTTTCATTCAAGAGTACTGAATCTTTAAGGTTGTTGAATTTGCTTCCCTTTTGTTCCCCCCAAAAAATATTATCCTCCTGATCAATAGCTTCAGCTATTTATAGGGGGGTTCAAGGGTAGAATTATCCTCTAGAATTCCTCTATATAGGGATTAACTCACCACATTATGTGGGCATTAATTGACCCAATAATAGGGGTCAGTTACAACAAAAATGCGGGTCTCGTGTTGGACGCGGATCTCACTCTGCTGTCCAACATGGAGCTCACAGGCTTCACAGGGTCGTGTTTGTGTTGAACGCGGAGCTCATAGGCTCGTGTTGAAGTTGAAATCGACACTACCTAGGCTCACGTTGAAATTGAAATGCGTCGCTACTCAATTTCGTGTGTTGACTTTGAAGACGTGAAGTTACTTAGACCCGCGTTTGAGTTAGAACATGAAGCTACTCAGACTCGCGTTCTGATGATCAATGCGACTGCCACGTTTAGTGTTGAACACGACCTTCATGTCTCCTGCTTGATGAAGTCCACTTTTGAGTTGAAACACCACTCTTACGTCTGTCTTGAGATCTGCGTTTGAGTTGAAGTGTGACCCTGCATTTGAATAAGGCTGGCATATGTGGCTTTGTCCTTGGTGATTTTTAAACAGCCTATAGAACCTCCTCCAAAGTTTTCAAAAATCCGTGGTTAATTAAGATAATTTCAGAATACTTTGAACTTCATGTTGATGCGGGCTCCCATGAGTGGACTGGCAATCTTTTGAGTTGCTCTGAGCTTAATCTTATTTGGATTCTGGTCTTTGTGAGTTTACCGTCGAACTACATGAAGCCTCTAGAGATGATCTTTGTAAGTATCTAGATACACAGTTTAGAACTTACTGAGCTCTGTTTTGATTGTTGGTGTATTGTTAAACTGGTACAGTTGTTGATTGTCTTTGCCAGTGTACTGTTGAACTAATTGTAGCAGCAGAGACGTACTCTTTGTATTGAGAGAGAGAGAGAGAGGATGAGGCTCTCGTTGATGTAGACGCGACTGTCGTGATTGTCTTTTTTAGATGCGAACTTCAATGAAGACACAATCCTCGTTTGATGTTAGGATGTAATTCTCTTGGGACGCAACTCTTGTAACCTTTGAAAAACAGGGATTTCATGAAACACGGAGATCACGCTGGATGCTTCTAGGCGCGAGTGTTGCATTAAATATTTCAAAAATGCAAGTGTCGTGTTGGATGCGTGTGTAGCTCAGATTGAGCTCGAGATATGCGACGCGCATCTCGGCCATTGAAGGGCCTATAAAATGACCGGTGGTCTTTTCAACAGTCATCATTTGACTATCTTTTTCTTCAGAACTGCATTTGAACAAAAGCTCTTGAGCTTTTTCAAAACCCATAAAGCTTCGAGCTTTCTTAAATCCTCTTATAGATTTCCACCGTACAAATTGCCCAAAAGGCAAGCATTCTGGTGTTTGTCAAGCATTGCCACTGTGCCAACCACCACTGGTGGTTCTCCTCCTTAAGAGGCCCCCATTTGGTGAGTGACCTTTTGCTATTACTGAGAACACGAAGAGGCTCTATTTTTTAACGAAGTTCAAAACTTCTTTTGAAGTTGAACAGTCGATGCAGGGCTCACAAGCCCGCGTCTGATTTGTAAACGCAGCTCTCATGCTGATGAGCAGAACAGGATTTGACGATCCTCGCATTTCTGTCTTGTTAACATTACTTTTGTGTTTATGAATTAAATGCGTGTTTGGTGAGCTTCATGTTTTGAGAGTTCTGAACGCGAATTCATTTCTCTTGAGACTCGTGTCTGAGTCTTAGCACTTATAAAAGATTTTTAAGCCTTCAAGTGTGAAGTTCAGATGTAAACTTCATATGAGTCTCGTGTTTACATCTCAAGGGACGCGAGTCTCATGTGTTGAGACCCGCGTTTGGGCTTCAACACTTGTAATCTTTTACTGCTTCAGATATTAACCTTGTGTTTTCTTCTTTTTATAGTGAGGTATTCATTGAATCCCCTGACAAAGAGTAACCATTTCGACCACATTGGCGGTGCTGACCCCAATGTCCTCTTCAGCCTATGAAAGATAGCACTCGTATTCACTGGAATGAACAAAGAGCGCCAAGCCTGTTTGACCAAGGGTTCTTCTTCAACTCTGCGAGCGCTCATCTCGGACGGGAGTTTTGAGTCTGCGAACCGACATCTACTCAGGAAGCTGGTATTCCTTTTCAGAGATGTCATTGACGAAAATGAGGAGGTTTTGTTTGACAGACACTATAAGTGGCTTCGTCAAATAGAGAGCATCGCTTCTTTCTATCTAACATGGAACGGATGTTTCCATTGTCATACTTGCAGTCACCATCTCTTTGCTGGTACATGGACTGGGACCTGGTCAAGGTACAGTCGGGTGTTGCAATCAGGAGTCCAATCATGCAGCTTTCCCCATCGGTCATAGTAGGGAGATCCTCGAGCTACTCTCAGATTCGATAAAGTAGGAGTTCCCAACAGGTGAAACTCCTAAGCAAGCTGCAACCTTTATCAGTAGGTTCATGGAGTGAAGGGTGAATTTTCCCAGTTTGACTTTCAGACACCAGGATGGGTGCACTCGACGATAACCACTTGGTGGGCGAAGATGGTCGACTTCGTCCTCAAGGAGTTGGAGGAACCACTGCTCCAGTGCGGGTTGTATCACATCATCGGGGCTGTACATTACGAGATCACTCTGAGCCATTACCACTTCTTTGCAATGCTCGAGAAGTATAATCCAAACACCTGCACATTTTTTACCCCAGTAGGAGAGATGGGATTTGCTCTGCATGAAATGTTAAAGTTTCAGGGCTATCCATGGGGATCTACTATACGAGGAGTATATTCCTGGTACTGAAGAATTGCACCTATTGAAGAAGGATGCTTCTCAAGTATATGAGACCTACTGAGAAGTCTTGTGTCACTTCCTTATTTGCGCTCAGATAACAGGGTTGAGGGCCGGTGGAGTCAAGGAGATGTCATAGGCCAACTACCTCTTCTAGGCTTTGGGGAGAAATCAGGCTCAGTAACTTAGCTGGCGGCCAATATTAATGCTGAGATAGCAGAGAGGATCTCAGAATCGGTGACCTCGTACACAGCGGAGTTGAACGAAGACACCTTCAAGCCTGACACTATTTTTGATAGTTTTCACCACCAGGCAAAGATTCCTCTCGGACAGGGCTTTATTGGCGGGGTTCCAGATGTTGTGGCTAAAGAGGTGTGACGTGCCCACACTATCTCATGAGGTTATTATCGCAGACGTAGTTTATCCAACCGTCTTTCTTGCTCATGGTCGTCTCTCAGTCTGCTCTCTGCCATGATAGGTTGTCTCCAGAGCAGACTCCGAGTGTTGTGTCAAAGCTTCTGTAATGTGGTGGTTAAAGAAAACAATGAGGGCAATGTCGTCGTCGGCCCAGATGGTGATTCCAAGGTGAAGACACCAAATCCTCATGTAGAATTACCCTACACAGACTTCATGTCATGGTATGTCATGCACTGCTCATCTCTGATGTCAGCAGTGCAGTCGTCTGAGGATTCTATGCCATGCCATTCGCCAGCGACTGGAGTGCTCGAGTTGGCAGGTTGGTACATGCTAATGATCTGGAAAATTCTTCAGAGCAGCATGAACTACCAGTTGAAAAGGTTCTTCTCCGGCTTCCCAGAAGCATCATATGGGAACAATTTTTCGACCGTCCTGGTGTTGATGGATTCACCACTCTTTCAGCTGGCATTTTCTGATGGCTGATTAATATTCGCTCGGGGTACCTGGTCTTCCTACAAGGGAATGTCTACACAATCTAACCCTATTTGCCGAGCCGGTTTGCCAACCAATTTGGGTATGATCAATTGTATGTAGGTAACCCGAATTTAGGCCTTCATTTTAGTGCAATTTGTACGAAAGGGCGTGGGCATGGTACTTCACACGTGACTGGAGGAACAAAGGCAAGATTCAACGTCCCATAGAAGATGCCAAACTCCTATGCTAGCCTTGGGTTTTGTGCATGGTATGCTATTGTGGACTCAGTCCCTGGGAATAATTTAAATAGTACCTACATCAGGCAAATCAAGGTTATGTTCCAAGTCAGGAAGGGTTCCAAGAACACCCGTTTGAAGGGATGGATGAATTTATTCAGGCTGAGCTCAAGGCTGGTTAGACAGAAGCCGCGGACATAGAGACGAGCCTACTAAAGAACCTCATTAAAAATTCTCAAGAGGCGCGGTTGCAAAGCGTCCTTAATCTCAATTTACTGAGGCTGGCTCAAATCAGAATAAGATACGACGGGAGCCTGTGGCTGAAGCTCCTTCCAAGGAAACTTTTACGTCAGGAGTAGAACCTGAACCTACCTATGCTTGCTCCGAAGAGGATGAAGACTCTGAGATTCCACTACGTTTGAGAAGCCACTGGACCAGAGGTCCTGCATGATTACAGTTGAGGAATTATCGGAAGAAATAACAGAAAGGTAAGTGACTATTGATGAACCAATATCGACTTCAGTGCCCATTGGGATTGCTCCTTCAGGATCTCTTCAGGGTCAAGGGAAGAATATTTTATCTGGTTCTCCGGTTGAGATGATGCCTTCTACGAAGGTCCAAGAGTAAAGTCCAATCACTAGGCTTGTCGGGGCTAGGATCCCTGCTGCTGAAGTTTTGCCTACCCCAATATCATCTTCATTATTAAGTGAGAAACTAGATTACTCAAGAGATGATATTGACTGGGATAATGTGCGTCCTGCTCTTGACACTAGCAAGTTTTCATATCTGATCGAAGAGGAGGTGCAGGTGGCTTCTCTCAGAGAAGGAATTGTCCCTTGAAGGTACTGCTACCAATGAGGGTATTCTTTCTATCCAACTCATTACTTTTCTTGTCAATATATAGATGTTGTATTAACACCTTCCTAGATAACATTTGCAGAGGTTGTCGCTACTACTGAAGGCGACACTTCCTCAAATATTGCTGAAATGACTGAGGAACTGTCCTAACTAGAAAGTTCGAAAGTTTCAAAGATCAGTACTAAGAAATCCTGCAAGCATAATGCTATGACCGAGGAATCCTCCCAGCTAGAAGACTTGTCAAGAGATTTGCCATCTCCAGCTCCTCGATTTGGTAAGATATAAGAACTTCTGATACTTTCCATTTTTGTTCTCAGAGCTATCACTAATACGGTCGTAATGGCCATGGGAGATGTTGTACCGAGTCGAACAGAGAAGCCTATTATAGACATTGGTGTAGAAGATAGCTCGATTAAGGCTCCAGCAAGGAAAGCTTTTGCGGAGAAGCCTGTTCTTGAGGTTGCTACCACACAGAAAACTGTTATCACTCCTACTCTTGAAGCTCTTGTTGTGACCTCAGAAATGAGGTCGCTTCTAACCCGACTTGCACATGTACCCTTGGGAGGGACATGTGCACCACCATTGGTCTCTGAGAGCACTTTTGTCACCATCGTAGAGATTGAATCAGGAGTGCTCCTCCAGTCCAATACAGCTATGGACATCCTGGAAGAACTAACCCTCCAGATGGTCGAGCAATTCTTCACCACGATGAAGTATTACACTGAATTGATACTCATCGGTCGAAGTTCTTTTGAGTTCAAGCGATCACTTCTCGATAATCAAATCAAGAATATCTGACAGACTGGGGGTTCTGATCAAGAAAAAGCATACCAAGTGCTGGTAGAGCAATTGGGAATGCACTTGAAAGATCTGAAGAATCTGGAGAGTACCTACCCGGTGGATAATGCCCAACAGGTGTTGAGCAACCTTCGTGCTACCCAAGAATGCAAACGAAAAGAGGTTAAGAAATAGATAGTTGAACAAGTTTGTCATCTGAATGACTCTACAGCTAGCTATCAGAACTTGACCGATGACCTCCAGAGATTCGAAATCATCACCAAGTGCTCAAGCTGCGATTTGCTAAGGCACAAACCTTAATCCAGACAATGAGCAGAAGCTTGTGAACGAGAAGAAGAAGGTGGAGGAGATTGAGGCCGCCAAAAGTCAGATACAGTAGGAGCTCAATGTCCACACCACCAAGTTGGAAGCTCTTCAAAATAGTTTGTTATGAAGAATCTTTTATCGGATGAGGAGTTAAGGTCCAAGTCTTGGCTGAGGTTGAGGAGGCACGTCAAAGAGATATCAACGCCTCAAGGACCAGATAAAGTCTCTCGCTGAGAGGATTAACTTTTTGTCTCCTCTTCTTTTGTAACACTCCGTCTTATTGAATAAAGAGTGTATCACTTTTACCATTTTGATATGAATAATAAAAAGTGATTATTTTGCCTTTTTCTCGCCTTTGTTTTCTCTCTTGTGTTTGAAAATTAGACAAATTAGAGCTATTGAATTGCGATTAACAGTTAACTTAGCAATTGCTGGATAACTGATAGGTAATCAAAAGTGCATATTTATCATCATATTTACCATCATATTTTCCTATTTATTCTTTTATTAAGCACTGCTACTAATATTTTATTGTTTAATGTGTGTAGGCCTTGAGTAATTAAAAAATAAAGAAATAAAGCCCAAGTGAAGCGCAAAATCCCAAGAATCTCACAAGCCCACATGCATAAATTGTAGTAATTTAGAAGTTTCTCTTATCTAACCTAATCTAAACTTGGATTTTAATTTATTTATTTAAAATCTAAGAGAAGAAAGAGGAAGGAAGTAGAATCCTAATTGCTAAAAAAAAAAAGGAAAGGATAAGATGAGATGGACTTCTACTCAAACCTAGTTGCTTGCAAGACAAGATAAAGGGGAGAGAACTTAAAGATAAAGAACAAATCCTTTTATAAATTCGGATTTGTATAACTTGCTTCCCAAGTTATCCCGATATCTCAAGATAGAAGATTCAAATGCAGAATCCAGAAGGAGGCGCCAGATGAACGGACCAGAAGATGCCACGCAAGAAAGCGCGTGGCCATTGGCCACGCTATTGCCACGAAAACACGGTCATAGCCGCGTTTTCGCGGCCTTTTGGATAAGTCTGGTTACGCATTTTTGTGGGAGAGTTTATACTGGGTCTCTACTTCTTATATCTCCTATAAATACCCCTGCAGAGCAACAGAGAGGGGATTCAGAGACTGAAGCTTAGAATTTTTCTTTAGATTTTTCCTCTTTCCGAAATTTCTTGTTTTTCGTTTTTTATTTAAAAAGAATATTTTGAAGAAGGAGATAAGCTTTGTAATTGGCCAAGTGACATCCAATAAAAGGTTATTCATTCTTCTTTGCAATTCATTTCAGTTTTTCTGCTTAGATTAATTATTTTTTCTTCTTTTCGTTTTTCATGCAATTTTTCTTATTCAACATAAAAATTGAAAATAAAATAATAAAAAATGAATAACTAATTAAACCAATAGTTTGCTAATCTCTCGATCACCCTAGTTTAGTTTAAAAGGTGAATTGATTGATATCTATTAGAAACCCTAGGATTAATATGGTTGTCTTGAAGATGAATTGATGATTAGATTTTCTTAATTCTGTTTACACTTTTTAAATGATTCTTCTTAAGTTCATACTTAAAACTTTGATAGCATAATTTTAAGTAAAACTTCTCTTATGCTATGCTTTGAATTAGGATGAATGACTGTTTAATCTTTATTAGTGCACACTAGTTAGGGTTTCAACATTATTCATTTTGCTTGAATAGCATTAATAACCTAGGATGGATGTTTATTCTTTCAATATGATATTCATTCTTTGAGACTAATACTATGGGTTGTGATAGATGATTAGTAAACTATATTTCTCAAACTTGATCAAATCTAATCAATCTTTCGTTTTTTGTCCAAGCAAATTAAAGATAAGATCGTTCCGAATGCTTCCATCGCATCCTTCCCTGTGGACCGATCCGTCTAGCCTTTACTACGCGGTTACCTAAACGAGACTAAGACCTTCTAACTCTTAAACTATTTTTTATACAATTTCTCGTTTCAATCAAAATTTTAGCGCCGTTGCCGGGGAAGGAACGACACAATATTCTCAAAATCTAATTCTTCTTTTTCTTCTGTTTGCAGGATAAGAGAACAGGAACTATAACATGCAGAAAAGGACATATATCAACTCTGTGCCTCTGTCCTAGAAGGCAGAGCAGCAGAGCCTACTACATAGCTGCGCAAACGCGGCCATAGCCGCGTTTCCGCGGCTGTAGTAGTGAACTACTGACTGATTTTTTAGCAGGTTGCTGCAAATTGCAAGTTCTGTTTACTGCTTTGATAATTGTCTCTGTGATCACCCTGCGTACTGCTAACTAATTAACAGTAACTTATTAGTTGATAAATAAAAAAAATTTAGACTCTTGCATCATAGGCACGTGTCAATTTAATTTTTTTAATTTCTGTTGAAGAGTGCTGGCAACAAGGTACGTTCGCATTGCATATAGACTAGGAAGCACCCTTGGTTGATTTAGTGCTTTTGAGTGTGAATACTTGTCTATTGCTTTACACGTGCACTCAATCTTTAGGGCAAATCCCATAAACAAGATAAGGTGGGGATTTCATCACCCTTCCTTGCCCACAAATCATCTCCGTCACACTCACAACCCTAACCCTAAAATAAAAAAAATTGACTAATGTTGGCCTTAGGTTAACTCGGACTCATTAGGAGATTGGTTGAGGAGAAAGTTGTTCGAAATTAACTCTTGCCAAATCGTTGCCTAGGAAGGGGATTAAGGGCCGAAAGCCCGAATATCGGTGGTTACTTATTAAGGAACGTCTTTGATGGATAACCTCCCACTGATCTTGCCACCTACTGGCCGATTAACTTGTGGTTAAGGTCGGCAATATACCTCCAAAGACATTCTAAACTTAGGAGTCATCTAGGTCCAGGCTTACCCTAGAATAGGATTTTTAATTTTTTTTCTTTTCTTGATTGATTGGAACTTGTTTGTTAACGGTGCATGTCAGCTTGGTCGAGAGACCCATTCACATCTAGACTAACTAGACCAGTTCACCACCCGAACAAAACCCGACTCACACATGGCACAACAACCATCATTGCAATAGGTTCCATCCTATTAGGACCTCTCTTCCATCTTGCATTCAGTTACTCGATGAAGGTGTTGACCAATTTGAGCTCAAACCACAATACATTAACACTCTTCCCGAATTTCATGGACTTGAATCTGAGGATGCATACTTTTTCATAAGAAAATTTGAAGAAGTATATCTAATGATGAAAATACCTAGCCTAGGAGTAGATGCCATCAAATTAGGTTTGTCCCATTCTCTTTGAAAGACTTAGCAAAGAAATGGCTCTACAGTCTAGAGCCAGTTCCATATCCTCATGGGATAATTTCATCAAAGCCTTCTTAAAGAAGTTTTATCCCATTCACAAGACTGCACTAATTAGGAAAAGCATCGTGCAGTTTAAGCAAATAACCAATGAACCTTTTTGGAAGTACTTCGAACTTTTTAAGGACCTCCTTGCCCAATGCCCTCACCATGGGATAGAGAAATGGCGACTTTGTCAAGCTCTTTATGATGGATTAGAGTATCAAACAAAACCCCTATTAGAATCCATTTGCCAAGGAGGATTTTTGAAGAACGAAAACGAATGAATGTGTTTTATTGAAGAATTGGCTGATAATACCATTCAATGGGAGCTAACTCCGAAAAAATTTAGGACTAATGACCCTATCTCTTCTAAAGAAGGTGTCCATTCCATTGAGGCCAAATAGCTACCGAAGCTAACTAGCTGCTGTGATGCGAAGACTAGAAGCTTTTGAAACTAAAGAACCAGTCTTAGTGAACAAAGTCAGCCCAACACCTTCGACGGGCTGTACTTATTGTCAAGACATGAACCATATGTTCGAGGGATGTCCCGTCTTTATAGCTCATCAAACTTTGCCCGAGAATATGAGTGCGGCCTTCACG